>QNQO01010003.1:0-29976 GCA_003290165.1 Berberis thunbergii | reverse complement strand
CTGATTTTGATCCTGTTCTCTTGGTTCCTGGTATTGCTGGGTCCATTTTGAACGTCGTTGACGAGAAGGGAAAGGATGAGAGATTTCGGATCATGTAATCTGTTTATTGTTCTCTGCAAGGAAGAAAATCCAATAAGGCAGAGTGAGAGTCTGAGAGATAAATAGATAATGAGAAATTGAATGGGTTTAGGGTTAGGTTTTTTTCATTTTAAAGGCTAGGGGTATTTTTGTAATTTCCATACCTAAACGGATATTCGTGGGCGGATATGGTCAAATCTGTATCCGCTCGAAATTCGTTTAGGCATATCCTTGGGCGGATATGGCCAAATTTGTATCCGTTTTGGCATATCTGGGCAGGGCGGATATCCATAAAGATCTGCCCTACTGCCATCCCTAAGCATGGGGAGACCCTCAGGAGTATGGCACTCCTTTTAACGATGAGTTGATTCTGATCGACGGTGGTAGCAACGACAGGTATGTTACAACCTTCAATTCTTGTCTTCGGGGAGGTTAATTTTACAACTTCCTCACCATGGAGCCTCCGACAGACATGACGAAATTACTAAAAAGTGCACAAAAGTACATCACCCTTGAGGAAATGTTGACGACCAAGAAATGAGGTGAGCATGAGACCAAGCAATTTCGCAGGACCCGGGACCGAGGAAAGAAAAGAGGCACGAGGAGGACAAATCTAAAAGGAGGTGGAAACGACACCAAGGTTCGGGCTTGACAAGGTCACCAATTATGTTAATACGAGGTACCCTAACTACACCTCACTCAACACTAGTCTGTCTAAGGTTTTCTCTACCATGAAGAGCTGGGAGGACCTAAAGTGACCCTTGAAGCTCAAGAGTAACTCGTCAAGGTGCGATAAGAACAAATACTATTATTATCCCAAAGACCACGACCATGTTATTCAAGACTACCAAAGTCTCGAGATTGAAATTGAGTACTAAGTAGGAAAGGGGAGGCTCCAGGAATCCGTGAACCCTGACTAAAAGTAGTCTCGAGGAAAGGAAAAGGAAGGGCATGCACCAGAGGCAGAGAAAAAACTGCGAACATTATCTATGTCCTACACAATGAATATGATGAACTGGAACAGTCAAACAGGTCGAGGAAAATAGCACTTCGAAAACTTCGAATAGGTTTCCACCATGGAGACACCCTATCCATCATGCCCAAATAGAACATCCAACCCCCCGGATTTGGCATTCACAGAGCAAGACATGCAAGCGGTCCACTCCCCTCACAATGATGTCGTGGTCATCGCGATCAGGATAGCAAAGTGGGGTGTGAAAAATGTCATTTATGGATACGAGGATCTCAACCAATATCTTGTTCTTGGAGGCATTCTGCTAGATTCGATTAAGGGAGGAAGAGCTGAAACCGCACAAACAGGCCAAGATTGGCTTAACAGTGTGCGGAGCTACTCATTCAGAAGCATCAAACTGCCCATGGGTAGCAAGGAAGTTGAACCTAAAAAGGATCCTAATGACATAATTCATTGTCATAGATGCCCTCTTTGCATAAAATGTGATTCTGGGAAGGCCTTGACTCCACTAGATGGGAGCGGTGGTCTCTATTTTGCATCAATGCCTCAAGTACCTCGCCGATAATAAAACAAAGACTATTGAGGGAGATTAGTCCATCGCAAGAAAGTCACTACGTGGCAATGAATCAAGTAGGCAAATAGACGCTTCAACCTAGAAAGCCCCCTAATGAAGGACCAATCACTACACCAAAAATACCCATCAGCAACGGTTTGGGACCATGGGGGTAACCAATGGCCACGGCTAAAAGGCGTGGGCTATAGAGGCGTCGTGAAATCATCCGTGACGGCTATAAACCGTGGCCAAACATTTTAGCAACAGTTTTATGCTCGAGGACGGTTGATGATTTAGCCACGGTTCTAAGCCGTTGCAACAATTGTAGCCACGGTTTTAAGCCGTGGCAAGTTATGGCCACGATTTTAAACCGTGGCAAGTTATGGCCACGGTTCTAAGCCGTGGCAAACAATTTTAGCCACGATTTTAAGCCGTGGCAAGTACTTGCCACGGTTCTAAGCCGTTGCAATGATTTTAGCCATGGTTTTAAGCCGTGGTAAGCACTGGCCACGGTTTTAAACCGTAGCAAGTTATCACTACAACAAAAAAGGTCATTAATAGCGTTTCTAAAATGCTATGGTAGGTATACATAGCAATTTTATTTATTTATTTATTTATTTATTATTATTATTTTTTTGCTATCAAATGACTTTTTATTACATCTTATAATTTTATTTCTAGAACTTCACACAATGTATCCAAATAGATCATGTTCGCTGTAGTCCACTAGACTAAAGAAACAAAACCAATATTGGAATTTCTTCATAGACCAAGCAACGTAGTGTATAAGCATCTTCCCTTACAATTCAGATAGTGTTTTTACTATTCATGAACAGTGTTTAGAGTCTGTATGTCCTACGTGGCATAATTTGTCTCAGTTGCAGAACTTAAATTAAAACTTCACCCACGATGTTTTCCTCTTCCTCTCCACAGTTTTCTCTCTTCTCACAAACCTCTCACTCTCTGCAATCACCCCTATGTTTCTTCTCTCCCACCATCGACCATGCCATCTCCCATTCTCACCATTTCTGTGGCATCCACTTAAAGAGAAGAACAAATAGAGAAATTGAAACAAACACAGAGACTTCAACTCACCTAATGTGAGCCCAGAATCCTGGAAGCTAAGTTGTAGAGAACCAAATCAAGAAAAGTCAACCTAAAGCAAGAACAAAGGGTTCGATTGGTGCAAGCAGAGGAGGCAATCGAACATGGAGAGAGCGAGAAGGGAAGAGAGATGAGAAATCACAGGTACCCGTTCTCTTCTTCCCAAATCCCATCAATCACGCCATTATCGAACATCACAAACATGACAGAAACAGGGATCTTGAAGTCTGTATTTGTTCTCCCATTCTGGGCTCGAAATCTCACCCAAACTTCTCCCCACATACACAAACTCACTGTCACACAAACCTCTCCCTTCTCCTCTTACGAAAGAAATCTCTCACACAAATCTCTCAAAGCTCTCAAATCTCTCTCTCACGCACCAAAAACACCCATCTCACAAAATAAGCAAGCCTCTCCCTCTCTCACACAGAAAAAACACCCATTTCACACTGCAGAAATCCATTTCTGCATCTGAAATTTGTAAGTAGCAGCTCTCTTTCTTCTCACGCAGTTCTTCTCCCTTTCATCTCTTGCAATTTGTTGATTAAGGGCTTCCTTTCACCCCTTTTTTAATCTTTAGGGTTTCTTTTTATGTTGAATTATTTGGTTGCCAATCTCTGACTCTTATTTCCGCTCTCATGCAACTATATCTGTGCAATGTGTTGATTCTATGCAATTTATGACAGATGACAGATGGGTTGATTATTTCGTCATAAAGGCACAATGGTATGGGTTGATTTGGTTTGTTTTTCTTCTCCCTTTCATCCTTTTCATCCCTTTCATCTCTTGCAATTTGTTAATTTAGGGCTTCTTCTAACCACTCTTTTAATCTTTAATCTCTAAATTTAGGTTTTTTTTATTTGAATTATTTGGTTGCGAATCTTCTACAGTCTTTGTCTCACATTTCTCCCTCTCATGTAGCTATCTCTGTTCAATGCATTGATTCTCTACAATTTTTGAACAATGGGTTGATTCTCTCTCACACAACTCCTTCTTTCTTTCGATTCACCCGCCATCTTCGAGTAAGGTAAATTTCTATAGTTTATACGGTTTGATGTTTTTAGTGTCTAAAGTGAGTTGTATTGAATTGAGGTTTATTGGTTATTGAATTGCTGCAAATTCATGATTTGTATTTATTCTCATCCATGTAGATCATAATTTGGTAATGACTATGTTTTTTTCGATTGGGGGTATAAAACTTTTAGTTGCAAATTCATTATTTGGTCAAGTTCATTATTTGCAAATTCATTTACTAGGTGCGCAATTGACAATGCACCACATAGCCTTCCTAATTTCTTCTTAATGGGTCAAGTTTACTATTGTTCAGATGCAAATATTCATCATCAAGACAATATATGTTGAAAAAACGATAAAATAATTACTTTCTTCGTTTCACAGTCGTCAAATTTGGAACCTCCTGAAATTTTATGAAGATAGAACAATTTTGTTGTTGCATTGTGTTTTCCTTATGCATTCTTACTACATCAAACCTGTATTGTCCACTCGGTACGGGTTAGTTATGCGCTAAGATCTATCAATGTCGTCACTACCAGCCGAAAGTAGAGGATTTATCTTCCATTCAAAAATTTGGGCTTTGAACCACTCCACCACCCCATGACTTAACTGCTAAATTCGTTTTCAACATTTCTGGCGCTTTTTTTCAGTGCACCGATTTGCTATATACCAAGTACTCGAAAGCATATAGAGATATTAGCTGAGTTCAAGCATATACTAGGCAAAATAAGTTACTGCATAACTATATTGTGTCACACCTCCTCAGTAAGAGTAAAATTCTAAAAATTTTGACAAATAAAAGAACTCCATCATCAAATTCATCCTTCCCATATGGAACATTAATAAAAGAATAAGAGCCATACATGTTTTCGGGGATAAAGTGTTTTATGTAGCATTTTTCTTTGACATTTGGAGCATCAACAATATGTTTTTCGTAGAACTCAGAATTAGGAAATATGCTTATGGCAGGGTGCATCCTATACTGCATGTTCAAAAGATGTTTTCTCTGTCCCAGTAGTACAAGCCTCTCAAACAGGCTTCTTCCAAGTTCAACCTTCTCATATATCTAACAAATAGTGAAGATCACAATTTCAATATAATAAGATAAGACTACTAACTACTACTACTAATAATAATAATAATAATAAACTATGCTAAGGGTAAACAAACCTTGCTTTTAATCATAGCAGGCAATTGCTTTTCATCACCTATGAGAACAGCATGCCGGATGCCAGGGAGTTGAAAGGGGATTACAGATTCATATTCTTTAAGCTGCGCAGCTTCATCAATAACCAACAGCTCTATTGGTTTCAGCTCTCCCAACCTAGCTAAGCTTGAAGCAGTACAAAAAATAAGGCAAGCATGTTGCAAACATAATTTTTTGATCAAACTTTTGACATAAATGATGGGAAGAGTAAAAGCCCCACGAAGGACTCTGAGAATTTGAAGGCATTTGTCTACCCTCTCACTTAACAAGAAAGACAGCTTCACTATTTGAGGCTGGAAGTCGACGCAAGGACAGTAACCGTGAGAGTGAATACAAGAAAGGCTTGAGACCTATCCTCTGGCTTTCGCCTAACTTTCCTCTTCAAACAGAAGAACTCCTGCCCTTACTTGATATTCTTGCTAACAAGGTGAAGGCAGTCCGTCATCTACGAGAACTTCTTACTACGAAGCTGCCACCATGAACTTTTCCTGTAAAGGTGCGTATTCATTATCAACCCTCTGCGTAGCTGTTACTTCAATGATTTTATGCTTATTTTTGCGTGCTGACTACACTCATTGTGCTAATGCTCTTATTACTAATAATATTTAGAATGGTTGAAGGTGGAATAGATTATTTTAGCTTTATAGAAAGGCATTTGTTTACTAAAAGATTACCATAACAGGAAAAGGACGATGGGAGCATATATATTTTGTTTTGAAGCTTTGCTTTATGCCTGTATCGTTTTATTCATGTCCATTATAAGCATGCTATCTTTGCGGACAATGTCAAGAATGTCAAAAAAATTTCATTCCGTATCACTGCATGTACTTCTACTATATTCTTAGACATTAATTAGTTTGAATTGGATTTCAATATTGAGCTATGTTTGACGTAGGAATGTTGACGATCAGGTTGTTAGTGTATATATGTTCTGTGGTATCCTTTTATATTTTTATGTTTTATTTTTGGAATGTTATCTCAACTCTTATATGGTTCATCCGAGCTAGCTATACTACAATTTTGAAAGTTTAGTAGATGCTACGACATTACACGGAGGCCATGTCGGATGGGTTCATTACATGAATTTAACTAAAAGAAAAAAAAATGTATGTGTAGTGCCAACGGACGATAGGTGGCTATATGTGGGTGTTCTATTCTTTTATTTTTCCATATTTTAATCAAAAATAATTTTTCTTGGTGAAAAATGGTGATAATGCCGGAGAGTGCAATCCACACCCCAGCGTATTTTAGCGAGAACCACTCCTCTCAGCCTTCAATCCAATTGCCATGTTCAGGTATCCCTTCTTTTATGTTTTGCTTTTATTTGAGTTTTTTTAAGTTATGGGTTTGTTAGATTTGGTTATTTATATTGCTTTTGAGATTATTCTAGAGTTTGAGTTGTAACTATTCATTCATCATGTTGGGTTTGAGAATTTTTTGTTTTTCCAATTGAGATTGATTTAATTAGTTCTTCGTACACCTCTAACTTGATGAAAGTTGGAGCCTTTGATAATGGGTTAAATAGATTTAGTGAATATTTGAGGGAATGGGGAAGAAATTTCAAATCTTTTGAAAAATCAAGAGCTCAAACAACCAAATATTTTGTTCCACGGACCATAGCATGGTTGTCTGTTACAATTCAAAGAGTAGTTTTATTGTTCACAAAACTTGTTAGATAGCTTATTTTGCTTTAATTTCATGTTATTGTCATTAATCACGACTTCATAATATTTGTTTTTAGAAATGGCTATGAATGGGACGGTGTTGCTTGCAGGCAGTTTGTTTGCTAGCTTAATTTGCTTTAATTTCATGTTATTGTCATTAATCATGACTTCCTAATATTTGGTCTTAGATATGAGTGTTTTAGAAATGGATGTGAATGGGGGGTATTGCTTGCAGGCAGCTTGCTTGGTGATAGCTTAATTTGCTTGCTTGGAAATACAATCAGATTCTCATTTGCTTGCTTTGAATCAATACAATCAAGTAATCAATACCATGAATATATTCAGATCCTCATTTTAGAACCGTAGGAACCGGGCCGTTCCAAACGGTTCAAGTTAGGTTCGGTCTCAATGTTCCAAAATAAGGGAAACTGGACTGGACTGGACCGCATCCGTTAAATTTAAACGGTTCAAGTTAAGTCCTCAAAATTTGGAGCCGATCAGGACCCTGCCGCCCCTATTGGAAAGAATACAATGCAAATATGTATGATGTAAATAATTCTTCAATGGAAAAAAGAATACACTTGATGAAAATCTCATTTGAAAATAAAAAGGAATGATGAAATTTTTTTTTTGCCATGATTTAGAATTTATCCGCCATGAATGGAAACATGGTACCATGGTGACCATGAATGTTTAAAATTTTTTATGAATCTAAACTATGGTGACCATGGAAATACCTTCATGTACAGTCCTTTTTAATTAGAGGGGTTGAACACTTGATGGATCATTTGTTTATATATATATATATATATATATAATATATATCAATGAAAAGAATACAATGGAATTTTTTTTAACCATAATTGATGGAATGAATACAATGGAAAAATGTATGATTGAAAGAATAATGTCAATTCCATAAGAAAAAGGTACGATGGAAAATTTTTCACATGGTTCTTTGTTCCACCTTTTATAGTCTTTGCTTTTGGCTAAATTGATTGTTGGTCCAAAAAGATAGCTCAATTGTAAAGCTTTGGTTGCAATCTAAAAACATTTCCTTTTTCTTTTCAGAGATCGCTAACCTTACACTGTGCCTGACTGTAATTATGGACAACTTAGTTCAAAAAACACCCTACTCCGAAATGACGATTTTCAGATAGGTACTATAGTAGGTTGATACTACATCTTACTTCAAATTGGTTGTCTCATATCTATGACACAATTTTTGTTTGCAAGTGGATTCAGCCGTACAAGGAATTGTAAGAAAAATGCTTAGTTTTTCCACCATAATTGGACAATTTTCTACTTAAGAAAAAAACTTTGATGTACTTAAATGTCTTATAATGCAATATTTTGATAATTAAATGATAATTTTGGTGTGTGGAGATATTATGTGGTGTTCATGGCATTGATTGCCATTGTAATTTTTTATGACAGGTTCAAACAGGTTTAAATATTGAAAAATATAGAGGAAATTCTGTCGAAATTTTGATTTTTTAATTGTTCATGACATTGATTGTCATTATAGTCACTTATGTGAAGTATATTTTCTTATGATATGTTCAGATAAATTACTTTATTCAAAAAATGACATTTTTTTGAATATAATGATATTGTGTGCATGTCTCTTTGACTATTTAAAACCATGTTCTACTACCAAACTTCTTTTAATACTGAAAACGTTGATTATATATTGCGCTGAGACAACAATTTTTTTGTGAATGTCAAATTTGTAAAAAAATCATCTTGATATTCTTCTAAATCGAATGTGCCATTATGTTTGCCCTAATTATGTTTCTTCAACAGCTGCTTTACTAAATCGGGCATTAATTTCAGCCAAAACTCACTTGGACAAACATGGGATATTTTTTAATATTGAATTTTTTCCTTCTTATTTTTAGTTAAGCTGACATTTGATGGAGATTAAATTTCTTAGCACATTGGTTGCGTTGATCAGTTTTATTAACATTGTTTTACTATTCAAGAGTATTAACTTTTACAAAACTCCAAATGTGAGTATTCGACATAGCCGTGAAGGTAGGATGTAATCTGCAATAGTGTCAACGGCACGGGTATTACACTAGTTTATACATATATCTCACTTTTATTGCATGAATTTTTATATAAGAAGAATGTATGTCTTATTTTAATTATTTTTGTAGTGTGATGTGAAGATAGAAGCTACGGGAGGGGTGTGGGGGTCTCTATAAGAATATGTCTCTTTAACTTCATCTTTATGTTTAGCCTATTTTATAAGGGGCCTTGTCAAAATTACAGGAATTAAGAACTGTAGTAAATGATACTTTGCTTGCGAAGGCCCATTCACTTTTCATTGTTTTACATCCCTTGGTGTATCTGGAACTGTTACATATTCATCTATTAGTTCAGTAGCCACTACAAGAAATACATCATTTACAAACAATTTTTATTTTTTGCGAATTTCAGTTCCCTTGTTAATAGGGTATCATTGTCAACGAAAAAAAAAATTCATTGGAAAAGCCATAAATTTTTTACTTTTTCCCAACAACATATATTTTGTAGAAAACTTTCCTTGTTAAATAGGTGGCGGCAAGCATTCCCTCCGAACCTAATTTCCCGCCGAATTGATTTAACAACAAAATATTCTTATACGGCCACAAAATACTAATTCCTTAGTAATTATGGCATCATCTGGAATGAAATATTTTGTTGCTAAAGAAGACTAATTTTAACAAGAAATTACTTTTCTTGTTAACGGAATATTAACATTTATTCATTTGTATTTATTAAAGAAATATGTTTTTCAAGACAATAATCACATTATTGATAATGATTCGGTTCTTGTTAAAGCTCGTTTATTAATTTATAGCAACAAGGTAATATTTTGTTTAAAATTGTTACATTATTGGCAACGTTTTTTATTTATCAGAAGAAATATCTTTTTTTAATGAAATCTCTATAGCAAAGAAATAAGATTTGTTGGTAATTATAACCTTGTTGGTAGTAAATTGTTTTTCGATAAAAAGTGATAATTATTTTCATGAAAATTTGTTTCTCGTTATAGCTCACTAACTATTTTATAGCGACAAATCATTTTTTTTTAATTCCATGAGATCCGATCGATATCTAAGGGTTTTTTTTGTGTTTATTTGAGCTTTTCTTCTACTTCTGTCCTTATCTGTGCTTTGCTTTTTTTTAGTTCATGAAATGAAGAGAGGAAGAACCAGATTCCCCCAATTCACCTTTTGCTTTCTTCTTTTATCCTCTTTTACTCACTTTGATTGCTTTTTCAGTTGTTTTCACTCTCTGGGTATCTCTCGTTTATCTCCCAAAACATTCCTTTGAAACTTCACAAGGAGGAGAGACAGACAGTGTAAGTGAGTGGGGAGAAAGTGAGAGAGAGAGATCAACCAAGACAACTCAATTTTTTATTTTCTCTATCCATATTTCTTTATAAAAAGCCAATTTACCTTTTTCAGTTTCATTTTCCTCTATTTTCTGAGCCCACGGTAATGATTTTTGCTCAAATGGTTTGTTTTCTTTTCTCTTGTTGAAGGTGGTGAAGAGAATTTCACCAGAAGGTCATTTTTCAGAAGGTTTTAGTTGATCATTTGTGAGCCCTTGTAATGGAAAAAGCTCAAGAAGATATGAAACGAGGTTCGAGTTCGGGTCGGGTCATCTTCCCCACAAAGAAACATATGAAGCAATCAGGTTTTAATTCTAAAATTCTCTGAGAGAAACCCAACCCAACCCAAACCAACTCAGCATTATTTATTATTATATGTCTTCTTTTAGTAATTCTATCTTTTATCTTGGGTTGTGTAGGTGTTTTTATTGTTATATTCTCTTATTTATTTTTTGGTTGTATTAGTAGTTTTGAATGGTGATGTGGGTGTTTCGGAGAGATCGAAGAAAGATAAAGATAGAGGTTCTAGAGTGGATTTGAGCAGCCAAATGGGTGGTGGTTGGTCTGAAGGCGAAGGGGAAGACGACGAGGAGCTTCCCTTATCTTCGCCGCCACGCAATAAGAACAGTACTAAGAAATTTAGACTGCAGAGCATGGTGGTTTGTTTATCATTTATTCAATCTCAAAATATTCTATTACTTATCAACTTTTAGTATTTTAATTAAATTTGGGGTTTTCTTTTTCAGTCATTCAAAGATAGCAATGTGATAGCTCCTGCTAATGTTCCTCAAAGGCTAAGATCAGGTGCGTAGTTTGTAACTCCTTTTACTTTTTTATCTTGATTGTTTAAGAAGAAATGAGAGTTATTTTGGAAAGTTGGAAATCAGTAAAGTATAGGAATGAAGATCCTAAATATATTCTTATATACTTTGAATTGTAAATTACAATGTTGGAATTTTCTTTTCATAAAATAATTCTTCAAAAATTATCTGCAAAATGTCAACTTGATTTTCTTAAAAGTGTTGCTGATAGTAAAATCGAAAGGTATTTAGATGGTATCAGTATAAATAAAAGGTAAAGTTAGGCATTCTTTAGATATAATGTTTTGGGTGATTCGATTTTATCTTTTCAGCTATGAACAAGCGAACTCGGGAATCTCTTTCTCCACCTTTGCACCATACATCAACTGGAATGGTACAGTCTCGGATCAATAATGGAAAAAAAACTGAAAGGTAACATGGTAATATACCAATGATTACCAAAGATGAGGAAGAAGTTGCAGAAGCCTTGTTTTCTTTGGCAAGAATGCCACCAAACAATGAAAGCAATGTGGAAGAACAAACTTCAGAAGAAAAACGTTTTTTTTTTGCAGGAAACAATAATTCCTACTCTTTCAGCTAAAGGTTTATATCATATCTTTGTATTCCTGATTGTTACAGTTCATTCTTTACTTATTCCATCTGTTCAACATCTCAATCATTCAATTATGCAGCTCCAAAAGACAAGAACATTCTGTCTCAACATGCATCTTCAGCAATCGAAGCTATTGATATCTCTTCTAGCTTAGAAGGATCAGCTGCAGAAGTTGAGAAACGGAACTCTTTGTCTGAATCAATTGGTACAGATAGATCTAATGCAGCTGGATATCCTAAACTTGACCTAATTCTGCAAAGTTCAATGTCTCTAGAAGATCGTGCAAAAATTTCTCGACCATCTACAATAGCCCATTCAAATGACATACCATCGCATGCTACTTCAATGATGGGAGTTTCAGCTCAATTTTCACATGGGACAGGTGTGTATATCTCTGTTTTACCGTAGATTTAACTTTGTACAAGGTGCGTATATCTCTGTTTTATTGTAGATTTTAACATGGGACAGGGTGTGTTCATGGGTGCTCTTTCAGCTCTCACTAGAGCTATTACCTTGTGAAAGAAAATGGTAGGGACAGTGGCTTCTTCTAAAGGGGCTAAGGACAATAGATCTCTTGAAAAACGGTACAAACGGAGTGAGAAACGGAACGACAAAAAGTTCAAAAGTTATCAAAAGAGAAGCACTTATTTATAGAAGTCGAAACTAGGTGGTTCAAAAACGAAGCGCTTATTTAAGGCAATATTAAAAAAAAAAAAACAGAGCTCAAACAGCTTCGCTCAAAGAACAGAGGAAACATAAAGAGAAATTTAGCTACAATGACAATGGCGGAAGAGAGGGAGAAGAGGAGAAAGAGGTTTAGTGTTTCACTGTGCGGTCAAGAGCTGGAACAAATCGAGCAGATGTCGAGAGACGGAAGCCATTACTGCCTCACTAATGAGGTTCTTCCTCCTCTCGGTGCACGAAGCACTCGCAGAGTAAAGCTTCGTGATTTCATTGCTTCTCCTTATGATCATCGTTACAGGTGAATTTTATTTGAATTCAAGAAATGGGGTGTTGAGTTTTGTTGATTTGATTAGTGGGTTGGGGGTGTTTTAATCAAAGGGTATTGTTTTGTGTTCGATTAGAAGAACTGTTTGTGTGCATTGTTATAGATTTTCATCTCTTTTAATGAATTGCATTGTTCAATTGTCAATTGATTGATTTTGATTCGGAAAATGAAACTTTTTCCTTATTTTATTTCATGTTAAGTATTGATTAATAAGGATTTGAAGATGTTTTATGGCTTAATTTTAATGTGGATTAACTGTTTGTTTGTGTTGATGCAGAACCTGGGAGACAGTTCTGGTTCTTCTAGTCCTATATACAGCATGGGTTTCGCCCTTTGAATTCGGGTTCCTTGACAAACCGTGTTAATGTAAACAAACACAAACAGCTAGTCAATACTCTTAGCTAGTTTGTTAGTATGATAAGCTAGTCAACATTGTTAGTAAGGGTGTGTTTGGTTGCACTCATTCCATGGGAATAAGAATCCTATTCCCACTTGGAATAGTATTAAGGGTGTTTGTTTAAGAATTTACGGGTCGGTGAGGGATGCCAGCACGTGCCGCATATTCCCACCTTTGATGGGAATCGTACGGCTCGGCTCACCCAAGGAAAATTTTTGGCGATCTTAAAACCTCTCGATTTAATCCTTCCTCGCAGCCTCGCCTCTCTCCACCTCTCTTCACATCAACTGAAGCAAGTTTTTGAAGCTCTCTCGTCATTGCAAAAAATCCAGGTATGTCTCTCGTCTTCTTCCCTCTCTATTTCTCGATCTCTTTATGTTAACTACCAATCTCTCCACTGATCTCTCCACCGATCTCAGCTGGTTAAAATATATATTGCTAAAAAAAATTTATTAGAATTCTAAATACCACTGAACGTTGATTTCTCATTGAAAGATTTAAGCATACGTCGAGTTTAAAATTATACTAGAAGGATGTTTTGCAGGAAGCGAAATCAAAATCATATTCTAGTTTATATATAAAAGTAGAATTGTGGGATATTTAAAATGAAAAAAAAAATGAAAAACAAATTCCCATGATTAATTTTGGGCAACCAAACACTCACATTAGGAATCGGAATCCAATTCCCATGGACAACCAAACATCAAAGTTGGCCAAGTTCATGACATGGGATGTCATGAAATGTAATTCCAATTCCCACCTTAGGATTCCATGCAACCAAACACACCCTAAGTTTGTTAACAGTTTGTTAGTTTGTTAATCAGAAGGCTATATATAAGTGCCTCTTCATGTACACCTTTAAAATGTAATGAAATAGAGAATTGTTCAGAGTCATTTCTGTTTCAGATCTTAACATGGTATCATAGCCATGAAAGAGTCATTTGGTTTTCTATTTTCTTTAGAAGTTAAACATGTTCTTTCTTTTTCAATCGTCTTCATCATTGATGAGTTCAACCTTCCGTAGCAATATCAATGGCAGATTCAGCTTCATCTTCTAAGGTTGCTTCCCTTTCAAATCCAAGAATGACAGAGTCCAAACCAGTTGTGTTTACGCATGTTCTATCTGTAAAACTTGATGAACACAACTATTTGTTGTGGAAGCAGCAAGTGTTGGCCACCATCAAAGGTCATAAACTTCAGAGATTCATCGAAAAGGATTCATTTCCACCAAGGTATCTATCAACTGAAGATCAAGAAAATGGATTTGTCAACACAGAGTTCATCAACTGGGAACAACAAGATCAACTGTTGTTTTCATGGCTTCTTTCTTCTATGTCTCAACCTTTACTCACAAGGTTAGTTGGCTGTAACACTTCTGAATAGGTTTGGCAAACTCTTGAAACTTATTTCAACTCTCAAACTATAGCCAAAGTCTCCCAGGTCAGAACTCAATTGCAAAATTTTAAGAAAAGAGATCTTTCAATCAACGATTATCTACTAAAATTAAAATCCATCATCGATCAACTAGCTTCCGTAGGGTATCCACTTTCGTCAAGAGATCATATCAATGCAATCTTTGATGGATTACCACAAGCTTATGACACTTTTATAATCTCAATCAGTGCCAGATCTGATGTCTATAGCATTGCAGAGGTTGAATCCTTGTTACTAGCTCAAGAGACAAGGACTGAAATATATTTGAAGGATCTTGACATTTCCAGCTCTATAAATGTTGCTCAGACTTCGTACAAGCCATCATCTAGATCGTTTGTTTCCAATTCATCTAGAGGAGCAAGGTTTCCATCAAGAGGAGGAGGAAGGTTTGGTTCTGGGAGAGGTTTTAAGCAATTTGGTTATCAGGCTAGTTATCAGTCTTGAAATAAACCACAATGCCAAATCTGTGGCAAGCTAAGCCATCTAGCTATAAAGTGTTATCACAGGTTTGATACAAATGTGTCAAACTACTGGAACTCATCATCTAGTACATCCTCTCAGACAAGTTCAGCTCCTCACCAAGCTTATTCTGTTTCCAGTCAAGCTTGCCCATTTGCTTATGGTCAGCATATTCCTCATTCATGGGGTTCTGCATCTCAGTTGCCACTGCAATCACATGGTGTATCTTCATCAGTAGATCATAGATGGTATCCGAATTCTGGAACAACTGATCATTGCACACCGTTTGCTCAGAATTTGTCAACATCAATGCCATATCAGGGTAATGAACAAATACATGTTGGCGATGGATCAGCTCTGCAAATACAGAATGTTGGTCAGTCTCTTTTACACTCTTCAAATTCCTCTAGACCACTGCTTCTTAAAAACATATTTCAAGTACCAAAATTAACTAAAAACCTACTTAGTGTTTCAAGATTTGCTAGAGATAATTGAGTCTTCTTTGAATTCCATCCTGACTTCTGTTTTGTCAAGGACCAGGACACTAGACAAGTCCTCTTGGAAGGGAAGCTTAACAGAGGTCTTTATGTTTTCCTATCTATGACATTTGATACCCGCAATCCAGTGTCTTCTTCCAGTTCTTGTAATACAGTGTCATCTTCAAGTTCTTGCAGTTCAAGTTCAAGTTCTACAGGTTATACTTCATCACATTCAGTTCAAACAATCACATCTAATTCTACTGGTGATACTTCTTTGTTGCATCTCTAGCATGCTCGCCTTGGGCATCCTTCTTTTTTACTTGTGCAAAAAGTCACTTGCTAAGTGTAACATTTATGTTTCTCACAATAATAAAGAACTGTGTATTTCATGCTATTTAGGAAAGATACACAAGTTTCCATTTTCGTCTTCTTCTACTGTATTCAATAAGCCATTAGAACTTATACATACTGATCTTTGGGGTCCTGCTTCTACTATATCTTCCAATGGTTATCGATATTACATTCATTTCATCGATGCTTTTAGTCGGTTTACTTGAGTATACTTGTTAAGAAACAAGTCTGATGCTTATTCTACTTTTATCAAATTTAAGTCTCAAGTTGAATTAGAATTTGGTCTCCCAATCAAATGTATTCAGTCTGATTGGGGAGGTGAGTATAGATCTTTCTCAACTTTTCTATCTCAGCATGGCATCAGTCATAGGTTGGCATGTCCTACCACTCATCAACAACATGGTATTGCTGAGAAAAAACACAGACACATCATTGAGTCTGCGTTAACCCTTATTGCTCATGCCTCTCTTCCTATGAAATTTTGGGATGAGGCAGTTCGGACGTCAGTTTACCTACTCAATCGAGTTCCTTCTACTGTGTTGAATGGATTATTTCCATTTGAGAAGTTATATAAAAAGCTTCCTGATTATACTTCTCTAAAAGTTTTTGGTTGTTCTTGCTTTCCAAACACAAGACCTTACAATGCATACAAGCTTCAATTCAGGTCAGTGGAGTGCACTTTTCTTGTGTATAGCCTACAACACAAAGGATATAAGTGTTTGTCTCCAAATGGTAGGGTCTTTATTTGCAGAGATGTCATCCTCAATGAATTCTTTTTCCCATATTCTAAACAGCAGTCTCAGTCCTCATTACCTCTTTTCTCTTCCCCTATTGCTACTCCTGCAAGTATATCTAGAGTGTCTACTGGTGATCCTATATGTCCAACTAATGGTCAAACTACTGGTTCCCCAAATAGTCATACTGGTGATTATGCATTGTCTCTTGGATTTACTGGTGGTCAGCACAGAGGCCTGTCTGATGCTCAGCATACTGGTCAGCAAAATCATGTTCAACATATTCTTCAGCAAAATGGTCTTCCTGATGGGCATTTAACTGGTCATACTGAGGACAATACTGATCTTACTAGTGGTCAGTACAGAGGTCTTATTAATGCTCAGAAAAGTGGTCTACATAATGGTCAGAGCAATGTTCAGAATACTCATCAGCAACAAAGTCTACATGATGTTTCTACTTCTAATCCTAGAGTGGTAACTAGGTCCAATGTTTAGCATCTTCATCAGCAACAAGGTCTACATGATGTCTCTACTCCTACTCCTAGTCATCCAATGGTAACTAGGTCCAAAGATGGTATCTATAAACCTAAAGTGTATATGGCATCTGCTGAACCATCGAGTTTGAATGAAGCTCTGGACACACCTCATTGGTGTGAGGCTATGCAAGCTGAATATCTAGCATTGATCAGAAATAACACATGGTCACTAGTAGACCTTCCTTCACATAGATCAGTCGTTGGCTGTAAGTGGATATTCAAAGTCAAGGAGAATTCTGATGGCACCGTCCATAAATATAAAGCTCTCTTAGTGGCTCGAGGCTTTCAATAGGTAGAAGGTTTTGATTTTGATGAAACATTCAGTTCAGTGGTTAAACCACCTACCATTAGAGTGGTTCTTTCAGCAGCTCTCACGTTTGGATGGAAAGTTGTTCAGTTAGATCTCAACAATACTTTCTTAAATGGTGAGTTGTTAGAGGAGGTCTACATGATGCAACCTCCTGGATTTGTTGATCCATCACAACCCAGAGCTGTGTGCAAACTTTTCAAGGAGTTATATGGTTTGAAACAAGCACCTCGAGCATGGTTTGATAAACTTCAACATACTCTATTTCAGTTTGGCTTTATTTCTGCTAAGTCAGATTCTTCTCTATTCATTGAACATGCTCCTTCTCCCATCTTTCTTCTAGTCTATGTGGATGATATCCTAGTTACTGGTGCAAACTCGTCTGATGTAACTCAGTTAATTCAACAACTTAATGCTCAGTTTTCATTGAAGGATCTTGGCCTTGTTAATTACTTTCTTGGCATCCAAGTTCAACACTTTGAAAATGGAATGTTTCTATCTCAGACAAAGTATATTCATGATCTTCTCTATCGTGCTAAGATGCAGTTTTCCAAAGGTTTGCCTACACCCGTGAGTGGTGGTGAGAAGTTATTTGCCAAGGGCAGTGATCCTGTTCAAGATGTACACTTGTATAGAAGTATTGTGGGTGCATTGCAATGTGTAGCTATCACAAGACCAGAACTTGCATATTTTGTAAATCGAGTGTGTCAGTTCATGCAAGCTCCCCTAGAATCTCATTGGCGAGTAGTAAAAAGAATTTTGAGGTATCTTCAAGCCACATCCAATTTTGGTCTTCAACTTGTTCCTACTCCCTCGTTTAAATTGATTGGGTTTTGTGATGTTGATTGGACATCTGACCCCAATGACAGAAGGTCTACCTCAGGGTATTGTGTTTACTTAGGAACTAATCTCATCTCCTGATCTTCAAAGAAACAAAGTGTTATCTCCAGGAGCAGTACTGAGGCAGAGTATAGGAGTCTGGCCTCAGTTACAGCAGAGCTTTCCTGGCTTCATTCACTATTCTCTGAAGTTAAGCTTCCTTGTGTGCCTCTTACAGTTTGGTGTGATAATAAAAGCACAGTCTTATTGAGTGGCAATCATGTTCTTCATGCCAGAACAAAGCACATTGAGTTGGATATATTCTTTGTACGTGAGAAAGTTGCTCGTAAACTACTTCATATTTCTGCTTCAGATCAGATTGTTGATGTTTTGACCAAAGCACTTGGAGTTTCTAGATTTTTGTTTCTGCATGCCAAATTGGGTGTTTTTTTATCGATCCACACTCAGTTTGAGGGGGGATGTTAATGTAAACAAACACAAACAGCTAGTCAATACTGTTAGCTAGTTTGTTAGTATGATAAGCTAGTCAACATTGTCAGTAAGTTTGTTAACAGTTTGTTAGTTTGTTAATCAGAAGGCTATATATAAGTGCCTCTTCATGTACACCTTTACAATGTAATGAAATAGAGAATTGTTCAAAGTCATTTCTGTTTCAGATCTTAACAAACCGGATAGAGCTCTAGCGATTACAGATAACGTTGTTAATGTTTTCTTTTTCGTAGACATCGTCCTCACATTCTTTGTAGCTTACCTTGACAAGAATACTTACCTACTTGTCGATGATCATAAAGATATTGCTAAGAAGTACGCAAGTACATGGTTTGTTTTTGATGTCATATCCACAATCCCCACAGAACTGGCTATGAAGATATTACCCAGGAGTCTCCAGATGTATGGCCTGTTTAACATGCTTCGTTTATGGCGAGTCCAAATAATTAGTGCTTTGTTTGCTAGGTAAGACCTGAGCATTTTATTTCCACTTTCAATTGGTCTATATGAAATATTATACTTACCTATTTCACTTCTCATTTGGCAGATTAGAGAAAGATAGGAACTTCAACTATTTTTGGGTTCGAAATGTATCCACGCTGACATGCCGAAATCAGGTTCTTCTTTTTGCTATGGTATCCATGCCGACATGCCGAAATCAGGTTCTTCTTCAACTGTTTTCTTTCAATTTTGGTTGTTTGTCTTGCCGACATGCCATTTTCAACAGAACTTACAGAGGTAGAATGGATAAATATTGTATCCCTGGTGACTATACAGTATCGTATCTTTCGATGTTATTCTTGATAAGAATTACTGCTGCAAAAATTGGAAAGACAAGTAGCACTCTCTTTAGCACTTGCACTGGATGGTCTTTGAAATTATTTGTTTCATTGATAAGAAGACAAGCAACTTCAGTTTTAAGAACAAAGAGAAACAAAGGTTAGCTAATGCATTGTGGAAGCAACGGGATTTTCAGTAACTTCCATGCGGATAATAGAGGTTTCCTTACTAAGAATCTTCCCAAAATGGTACGCATGGAAGTAGTTGCGGTAGAAGTATTTGTTGAAAAATATGTTGTAATTTCGAATTAAAAAGGTAGGAACGATGGTACCAATTTTGCTTGGGTTGAGTCGCGGACTAGGTCGCTCTCTTTAAGACGTTTCACGGCTCTGCCCAAAATTGTGCAAACAATATCGTAGCCCCGCTGTCCCCAGGATAAAACAGCCCCAGAATCTTCTCTCTGTCTCGTTCAAAAATGCACAATAAATGAACGGTAATACAATTCACTCTTAATCTACTTATTTGCTCGGAATCACCAATACCAATTGAAATAAATCACCAAAAGAAATCGAAAACGAAACTGATTGTAGAAACGAAAAAACTTCTTTGCTAAAACTCTTTTGAGAACACTTTGATTTGCTTTTGCTTTTGCTTTTCTTTTTTTTTTTCATATACAAACTCAAAGTATGTTTAGTATTTATAGGGAGAATACCATACATACGAAAAACGAAATAAAGGGTAGGTTCATACACACAAGTCGCGCGAGGAGAAGACGAATCAAAACGTGGAACATGTGGGAGAGCAGATCACGGCGCAACTCATGCTTAAATACATCCCGTCTAGATTCAGTTTCAGAAATTTACTTTTCGTTATAAATAAATTTTCAACAAAAAAATAGTTTACTCTCTACCCAAGTCCTAACTATCTCCTTATATACTCTACCACAAAGAGTTATATAATAGATATGGGACTATATATTAGAGAGTGATTCAAAGATCAAAATAGGAGAGAGGTCCAGGGTTCAAAACCAGGTAAACACACATTTATTTTTATTTTTAAAAAGCCAAATTTGCAACAATATTAATAGGTTGGAGACCTAATTTCCCGTCGCGTGGAGCAAATGTTGGTTGACATGCCATATAATTTTCTTGTCTGATTCCCAGTTGCTCGTTTCAAGGATGTTAACGAGGCTCCATCTGGATCTCATGAAGAAAATATAAAACATGTTATTCAATGCATTCAAACTTGAAAAGTTGGAGAACAAAATTCGTTGGTGGTTCCCTCCCGGGTGAAGCAAATATCACAACGTTGACTACCGATGTTTCTGCGGGTGGTACAACAACATATATTACAAACTTGACTTCTTGTCATGATGTTTCTGTGGGTGGTACAACACAAGTTGAAGACAATCAGACCGTGGTGGCTCCTGATCATCATCTGCTGATGGAAGGTGGTGATGAAATGATTAAAGAACCAAGGAATGCTGTTGTTGCTACCCACGATGAATTGAAGAAATTGCTTGGGTCTGTTCCAATAAAACCAAAATCTGTTTGTGTGTATACGCACATCCATCTATCCATCTTTAATGTATTTGTACTAGCTTGGCTAAGCGAACCTGTAATGCCTTGTAAAATTGTTTCCAAGTAAATCATCTTGTAATCTAATAATTTTTTGTGATTGGTAGCATTAGATGAAAATGTGGATGCATGTAGCAGCTCCCATCCCATTTTATTTTCCCTAAATGGAATACCCTTCAATATATATATTTTTTTTGGTTCAAACACGAAGAGGTTTATTAATGAAAGAAAGGGAAACAAATTACAAAGAGAGACATTCTTATATCAAGGAATGCCAAGACCCTATGAAAGTGTCAAAACCCAACTCCCTAAACAAATTACATGCAATACTCATCCTCCACAGCAATTCTCTAATCTCGATAAAGATAGAGTGCTCTGATTTGTTGAGTCCTTCAAATACCCTTTTGTTTCTTTCTTTCCACACGCACCACATGAGAACGTGAGGGACCCTACGCCATAACCACTCCCCCCGACGGGAAGGATTAGCTTGAGACCACCAACTTAGCCAATCTAAAATGGAGCCTTCAAACATCAAACTCAAACCGAATTCCGCCAAGAAACTGCTCCAAATGGATTGGAAAAAACTGCAGTGAAGCATCAAATGGTCCAGTGTCTCATCAAATTCATTGCAAAGCACACAAAGACTCCCTGTGAGGATTCCTCTTTTTCTTAACCTATCTTTAGTCAAGAGCTTCTCATGCAAAACTGACCAACTAAAGAAATTAATCCGAGGGAAAAATGTTTTTCACCCATACCAGATTTTTGTGGGAAGAAATGAAGGGGTTAGAATGGGTCTCATAATGAGATGCAGCCAATATATCTGAAAATTCTTCACCGAGAAGCCCACCCCTTTACCCTTCCACACCAAACTATCTGATCCCTCTGAGAGCATTTGTCTATCCAACAAATGCATTAGATTAGCGAACTCATCTAGTTCTCCAGTATTGAGGTGTCTTCGAAAGGAAATATCCCAAGAATTGCCGTTAGACCAAAAATTGCTCACACTCCCATATTGATTGTTGTTAATGATAAACAACATTGGAAACAGATCCTTCAAAGATTGGTTACTTACACCAAGCATCATGCCAGAAAGAGATGAGATCACCATTTCCACATTGGAGAGAGGTGTGAGGGTAGAAACCACTTGCGCACCGGGAGATGGACTTCCACAAAGAGCATCCGTAGGAAGTGTACTTAGTTCTCTTTTCCCAAACCCATCTATTGTGCCCATATTTGTCCATAATAAGAGCTCTCCATAAATTATCATTTTCTTCTGCAAATCGCCAAAGCCACTTAGAAAGTAATGTAATATTGAAAGTGAGCACCTGACGAATGCCTAAACCACCTCGAGATTTAGGACAACAAATTTTCTCCCAACCCACTAAATGCATCTTTCTAGAGTTATGAGTAGAACCCCAAATGAAATCGTGCATGATCCGTTCCATCTTGGCTGCTATTGAACATGGAACCCTGATAAGAGACAGAATGAACACCAGGATAGAAACTAATGTGGATTGTACAAGAGCTAGTCTGCCAGCTTTGGAGAGAAATTTGCGTTTCCAAGACGCTAGTTTCGATTTCATCCTTTCGATCGTCTCATCCCACACAGCTTTACTTTTGAAACTAGCCCCCAAAGGCATACCCAAGTACTTAACTGGAAGATGACCAGCTGAACAACCCAATAAACCCGCCAACTGGTGCAGATGAGGGACATCTCCAATAGGCAACACCCTTGATTTGTGAAAGTTGATTTTCAGTCCTGAAATAACTTCAAACCAAAGCATAATTCTTTTAAGAGCAAGAACCTGAGAAGCGGAGGCATCACAAAAGAGGATAGTATCATCCGCATACTGGAGAATAGAGACAGGCGGACTAACCTCCCCAACAGAAAACCCGCTCACTAGGCCAGCATCAACCGCTTTAAGAATCATTTGAGTTAAACCTTCTGCTGCTATAGTAAAGAGAAGAGGAGACAGTGGATCGCCCTGTCGCAGACCTTTCGAGCTATTGAAAAACCCGTGCAGTTGACCATTAATTTTCAGCGAGAAATTAGCTGTAGATCTGCAAGTGTGAAGCCAATGAATCCATTTGGCGTCAAACCCCATGCGAGCCATTACCAAATCCAAATATCTCCAAGAGACGTTGTCAAAGGCTTTGGAGAAATCTAATTTGATAACGAGCCCTGAAACACCTTGCTTTTTCCTAGAATCAATAATTTCATTGGCAATCAGAGGGCTATCCACCATCTGTCTGCCACTGACCGCTGCACTTTGAAAAGGAGAAATGACTGAATGAAGAACTATTTCAATCTGTTAGCCACACCTTAGCAATGATCTTATAGGCCCCATTCAAAATACTGATAGGTCTAAAATCTTTTACTGTTCGCATTCCCGCACATTTAGGAATGAGCGAGATGATAGTGGTGTTCAACCGCCAATCAAGAAAATTTCTCGAGTTAAATTCTGCAACAACTTTAGAAATTCAATTTTGATTACCTCCCACATATTCAAATAGAACATCATCGAGAAACCATCAAGACCTGGAGAAACTTCAATTTTAGCTCTTCCATTGCCGCTCTAATTTCCATCTCCGAAAAATTATCTACCAAGGCAGTAGCCGTAGACTGAGAGATAGACTTGAAGGTAATCCCCAAGAAGAAAGGTCGCCACTCCTCCTTTTCATGGAACAACTCTTTGAAGTGAGATATCAAGAGTTCTCTAATACTGACTTCATCCACCACCAACTCCCTGACCCAGGCTAAGAGCTTCAATGGAGTATGAACAGTCTGCGTCTGTTAGCCAATGTATGGAAGAATTTGGACCCCTGATCCATACGACGAACCCAGTTGACTCCTGATCTGATCTTCCAAAACTCCTCATCTCTTTTGATTAATGTTGCCCACTCTTGATGTAGCTGCACTCTACAAGACCTCTCCTCAACAGTCAGGTCCCTGATTTCTTCATCAGCATCAATGTTAGCAATTAAAGCAGAGATATTTTGAATACATAAATTTGTCTTACCCCAAACTTTAGTTCACCCAACTTTTGAGATTGCATCTAAGAGCCTTAAGCTTCCACCATAAACAGTAACCGGGGTGGCCAGAGACTACTGAGTTGTTCCACCAAACTTTCATCTCCTCTGCCAGGGTAGGGTGATCAAACCAACTGTTATCGAATGAAAAAAGGCGAGTACCCACCCACCAACCGACGAGTTCGCAAGCAAAATCGCGTGATGGTCAGAACCTGCTGTACCCTTGAGCCATTCAACTTTGTCACCAAATTTGTCAATCCAATCCACCGAGGCTAGAAAACGATCAAGTCGACAAAGGATAGGAAGATCTCTCCGATTTGCCATGTGAATTTTCCCCCTTTTAGACTGAAATCGGCGAGTTCCACCTCATTAATGAATTGATTGAATTTATGCATGCTCATGGACCTCTCCTGCATCCTTTTTTTTCATTCATATGGCGGACAACATTGAAGTCACCCGCTAACACCCATGGCGATTGCACCCAACCAGCAATGTCATATAGTTCTTCCCAGAAGTGGTCTCTAAGCGAAGGATCACATGGACCATAAATGTTAGTCCCTGACAAATTGAGTTATCCGAGATCATTTGGAATTGAATAGAAAGGGAAAAAGCCCCTTTCAACACTTCCCTCATCTGCAAAAGATCCGCGTCCCAAATAGCTAAAATGTCGCCCGAGCTGCCAATGGATTCCACCATAGCCCAGTCAAAAGAACTATCACCCCACAATTTTCTGATAAATTCTCTAGAGCATTTCTCCAATTTAGTTTCCTGAACAAAAACAAGGTCTGGACGGTTCTCTGAAATTAATCTACGACAACCCCTTTGTCGCTCGGTATTGCCGAGCCCCCTACAGTTCCACGAAAGAATTTTTGAGGTTCATGAAAAACCTTCAAACCCGGGGTTGTTGCATTTGTCCATTGTTTTGTCAGATATTGTACCCTGTGCTGCAGCTTGAACCATATCTAAGCCCTGTTTTCATCTTGATTGAGGTCCACTCCCACTGTCAAGCCAATTTCTTTGAAAGTCGAACGATCTGATGCTTCTTCCTGAGTCGAATGACAGTCAGAGACAGAAGGCTCCGCACTGTCATTGACCCTAGAAACAAAACTTAGTAACCCAAGATTTTCCGTCTGTGGGACTCGAATCCTGGAGGAGCGCCTACGTGGTCTGGGGTAGATGAGAAACTCTCACCATGAGAAACACAAGATTTGTAGACAAACCATGGGCTTCAACACATTGTTCTGCTAGGGGATCAAAACCCGGAGGGTAAGGTAAAGATACCGAACAATCCTGGGTATGTTGGAAGACTCTCCCCTTGTCGGCCCAGCAGGGGCACTACAACCTTTAAGTTCTACCTGCCCTGTTTTGTTGGATGAGCTTGATTTGTTGGATTTCTTTTGCAGCATGAACCTAGATCTGGTAGGAAAGACTGAGAAATTAGCCCATTCAACTGCTCTGTCACGCTGTGCTTTTCTTGCCAGCTTTCGATCCCTGCGGGCATGCATCGACATCTTGGTCAAAAAGAGGGTCCAAATTGAAGATATCTTCTTCCACCGCTTCTAAAACCCTCCAATAATTGCCAGATGTTGGTTGATCATTAGATTTGGCCGAGCTTTGTCTAGAAAGAGACTTAGGTCCTTTGCTGGGTGAGGGCCCAACAATACCTTTGCCTTTATCCTGCTGAGATGGACGAGTTGACACAGATAGCGAGTTTTCAATTTTACCGACTGAAGCGGCACGAGAAGCAGGGGAATGGGGAAGCATTGGGTAGTGCTGGGAGACTGATCACTCAGTGTCGGCATCCTAGGAGGCGGTCTAATGCTTCGCATGAGGACACGTGTGGAGAGTTGGCGAAGACCAAGAAGGCTGTGTGTCCAAACGGAAAGAGCAACAGGTGTCCACTGAATCACTGACTCAAGCAACTCTATCAGCGACCTTGCAAGATTCTTTCTTGCCACGAAATCTGGAGGAAGATGATTGCCCCATACTTGGGACAAGAAATCAATGGGAGAATCTCGATGAATAGAAGTTGCTGCAATGGGACCCTTACTGGCAATCGAGGTAGGGCGCACACTGGAGGGATTAGTGGCCACTACCTCCACAAATGATCTGTTGCGCGAGGGTGGGACAACACTAGTACCTGCAGAGTTGAAGACCCCATCTCTGCTAACTTGCTGCTTAGGATAAGGCTGAGGCACCTTATTAAGAACCATCTCATTCATAACTTGGGCAAGTTGTTTCCAGCCTGTTCCTTCCACGCCAGCTGGCACCTTGAGAGTTTGGATCCTGATCCCCAACCCACCAAAATAGAAAGGAAGATTCCTCCTATATTGGCCTCTTTCACATCATAACCCATCTATTGTTGATTTTCCCAACTGGCTGAGAAGGCATTAGCAGCCTGATTCCACAGCTTTCTTAAGCTGAAACTCAATCCATTTTCCCATCTGCAATTCGGACAAAACTTTGGATTCTAACCCTCGAGCTCGATTCAAGCAACAACAAACTTCCTCTCGACTTTCGAATCCCAAATTCTTTCCCATCAATTTTCAAACAAACGAAATTTTCTTCTTTGAACTCCATCTCTCCCAAGATTTAGTACAAATTTACAAACATACAAACACAATTACAACAAGCATACTAGCATCATAGCAATACGAAGATTAGGAAAAAAACTGCAAGATCTATACTTGTTGCCGTAAATTGCCAAATATGTTCCAAAGTTTGAAAAAGAATTCACCGCCATCGCATGGCTCACCCTCGTCACTGTAGAAAACCACCTTCGAAACCCCACTGCGAAATCCCCGCTGCAATGTCGAAAATCACCTTTGAAAACAACCCTGCGAGAATCCCGCTTCACTGTCGCAAAGCCTCCCGGCGAAAACCACTATCCCTGCGAGAACCACCCTCTTCACTTCGAAAACCACCCTCTTCACTTCGGAAAACCGCCTCTCCCTACGAAAAACCGCCCTCTTCACTTCGAAAACCACCCTGCAAAACCACCTTTCCCTGCGAAAACCACCCTCTTCACTTCGAAACCCCTCTTCACTGTTCGAAAACCCCTCTTCAAGCCAAATTGAAAACCCCTCTTCACTGTTTCGAAAACCCCTCTTCAAGCCAAATCGAAAACCCCTCTTCGCTGTTTGAAATCCCCTCCTCACTTCGAAAACCCTTTCACTGTTCGAAAACCTCTTCACTGTTCACTGTTCGAAAACCTCGTCATTGTTCGAAAACCTCTTCACTGTGTGAGATCCCCCTCTTCACTGTTCGAAAACCTCTTCACTGTGCGAGATCCCCCTCTTCTTTGATTCACTGTGCGAGATCCCCGGTTTCCTCTTTGCTTCACTGTGCGAGAGGGTTATTGTGCGAGTGGGATTCCCATGTTCATGGGACTTTCATTCCCACCATTGATCACAAAATCAAATGGTAAATGTGGAGTGATATATCGATTTAGCCTAAAATGTAGTGGTCCCCTCATGGATTCCCATGGCATAAGATTCCATGCAACCAAACACACCCTAAAATCTTTGTCGAACAATCCATCGGCCTTCATCAACCCATCTCCACTCCTCTTACCACTACCAGATGCCCCTTTCAAACGATTGCTTGTAAGCTTTCCCATTATCTCTAAAGTCCCATTTTTTTTTGTGAAGCTTATTTTTTTATGTTTATGTTCATCCCTTCGTTGGGTTTTTTTTATGATTTTTGGTATTGTTGATGTTTGGGTATCCCTGAATTTTATGTTTTCTTACATTTCTATTGCATTTGAATCTATCTTGTCGGCATCTCTGCACAAATTCTCAACGTCCATTTATTCAATTCCGCTCCGTCAAGGCCAATATAAGTTGTCATTCAAAAGGGCAATTATCTTATCACGACCAACGCTCCCAATTTGATGCTTGTTTGGAGGGATTTCGTGAATTTTTCTTGTGTTGCCTTTCAAATATACAACTAATCTAGAGTTTTTCTTTCTTGTGTAATACCAATCATGGGTATGTGGGTTTTCTTTTAATTCTCGTGAATTGTGATGAAGTTTAGGCTAAAGGGTTTCAATATAGAGGGTGTTGTGTGTTGAGTAAGTAAATGTAGATGAAATGTTTGGTGGGGTTCTCGAAGGACTTGTTAACAAGTTGATTAAAATGATGTTATGAGAACTAAATAAATAAGGAACTTTGAAGAAAAGGAAAATGTTTGGCTAGCAACTTAGTTACGCTTTTGAACCCAAAAATTGTTTCCTGGAGAAGTTCCCTTGGCTTAGGATTGGGGGTTAGCAGTTTCGTTGTTTGTTTTACATTGCTCTCTTGTAATTTTTTTTTCCCTATAGACTCTAGCAGTGATCGAGAATGATATTAGCCGAGCTTGATTACCATAACTGCCATCCGAGTAACATGGCACATGGGGTCTATATCTTCTTGGTAATACCTCCAACAATTCATGTAATTGATTTGTACTAAACAACATAGTCACCCAAATTTAGGTTCCTAAGTTACAGTTCCAGCTATGTTGTCAAAGGCATAGAGCGCTGCCAAGAACTAATGAGATTTCCAAGCGCTTTGGTATGCATTCATTGAGCACCTCAAGGCGCCTCTGACAACAAAATCCTGTTGGACTGAGCAAATTTCATCATTTTTATCATCATCATCTCCCAAATAGCTAAATCCTTTTAGTTA
The DNA here is from genome assembly GCA_003290165.1 of Berberis thunbergii. Lineage (NCBI taxonomy): Eukaryota > Viridiplantae > Streptophyta > Magnoliopsida > Ranunculales > Berberidaceae > Berberis > Berberis thunbergii. The sequence goes on along the minus strand of QNQO01010003.1, from coordinate 1,496 downwards.
GTGACTTAAATAGTTTATTAATAAATCAAGTAATAATTTAAACTAGCTTAAGTTATTTATTAAGAAAATGAGGTCAGAGATTAGTGTCTCTCATGAGGCCGAGCACCGTAGTGCTCTTAGGCGCTAAAAAACATTTTGAGCCTAAGCTTGCTCGGGGCGAGTGCCTTCTAAATAAAATAGCGCCTCGGCATCGCTCCTGACAACATACATTTTCAGTTAATGCCTTTGGATTGAGATGATGTAAGGAGCAATGCCGAACAAAACATTGTAAATCTGCCATAAGAACATTGTAAATCTATTCAAGGGTGCGTAAGAACCAGAGTGGAATACAAGGCATATACATCTTCTCTTCTAGAACAATTTTGCAACCAATCATCATTAGCATTTTGATTCGAAAAAAAAAATTGTTAATTGTGAATATATGTTGTATGACTTTTATCCAAATAGACCAGTCCCGCAATTTCCATGGATCAATCTTTGTACTTATTATTGCGTTTCTTAGTTCTATAGGATCTGTGAGGACTAAGCCTGAAGTCTTTGGTGTAGATGTTTGGAAAACTTTTAGCAATCGATTTCCTTTTACTACTATGAATACCATCTAAGCTTGCTCCCATCTCCACATCCTTAATTAACATTGCTTGAGGCTCCAATTTTGAGTCAGAACCATGGATCAATCTTTGTACTTATTATTGCGATTCTTAGTTCTAGAGGATCTGTGAGGACTAAGCCTGAAGTCTTTGGTGTAAGTGTTTGGAAAACTTTTAGCAACCGATTTTCTTTTACTATTATGAATACCATCTGAGCTTGCTCCCATCTACACATCCCTAATTAAGAATGCTCGAGGCTCCAATTTTGAGTCTAAACCATAGATCAATCTCTGTACTTATTATTGCGTTTATTAGTTCTAGAGGATTTGTGAGGACTAAGCCTGAAGTCCTTGGTGTAGGTGTTTGGAAACTTTTAGCAACCAATTTCCTTTTACTACTATGAATACCATCTGAGCTTGCTCCCATCTCCACATCCCTAATTAACAATGCTCGAGGCTCCAATTTTGAGTCTAAACCTGCCTCATCACTAGCACTCTCCCAAGTGTCTATGTTTATTTATTATTTTTTTCTTTTTTAGCCTGCGCCCTTCGTTGATCAAACTTATTGCCTTATCAAGAATCTCACTCATATTCAAATTTCCTCCCTGTTTCAAATTCAAAAATGTCATCTCCCACTTCCCTTCTTTCTGATGCTAACCCTTGCTTAGAGGGCGTTTCCACCACGAACTCCTTTCCTGACTGATCCCCTTGTTTCACTCCTTCCATAGCACTTTGTTCCTGCAAGTTATCACCTCCACGTGGTTATGGCAGCCCTCAACAACTTCCTTTTTTCCTGTCTGAACATCCTGCTCCAAAAAACGTTGAATCTTGCTTGATTCCTCCCTCACGAACCTGATCAGCAAAAATCACTTCATTTGGTTCGTCTTGTATCATCTCATGCCCTCTAAAA
>QNQO01010002.1:0-256775 GCA_003290165.1 Berberis thunbergii | reverse complement strand
GTGCAAAATACCAGTGCACTGTAGAAGCACTCCATTGCAAGTAATTCGTGAAAAACTGCAGATTTGCTAATCAGTTGTCACCATGCTATTCTGCACTTGCTACATGTCCATTATTATCATGTATTTTCATTCGAGTCGTGATTCAATAAGTTAGCCTCATGAGACTTAGCGAGGTCAACACTCTCTACCGTTGATCTAAACTATTTTCACTCTTTAACCATAATATATATAGTCAGAAAGTTATATTTGAATTCTAACTAGTGAGGACTTTTTGGCTCTTTGGGATTTTTGCTTATTGTGTCATTGTTCAATGGGAGGATGACATGTGGCTTTAAATGCTTACATTGGAAGTCCTAGTTGTTTCATATGTCATCATCTTATTGGACAATGACACAAGGATCAAAAAATTTCCCTAACTCGTTCTCTTCTCCCTTGAACTTCTCTCCCTTTACACAAAGGCTCTTCCTCTTTCACAAGAGAGTTTATGGATCTACCCCAATAAATACTCAATGTACCCCACTACTTAGTTTACCCACCAAGAACATGCAGTTCACCCATTAGGTGGATTAAACTTTTCCTTATTTTATTCAAAACAAAATTTCTAGTATGCATTCTTTTCTTTTTTCGTAGATCTCGGACCCAAGTATTTAAGTCCTTAAAAATAAATCCAAAGTGTGTGAATTAAGTAATGATTGGGACAGATGCAGAAACTCACTTTGTAACACTTTAGAAACGCTTCTCTGCTAAATTTACAAACTCCTATATGTATATATATAAAGGTAAAGAAAAAAATTTTGAATCCTATTTATGTGATCATAATGATTAATTCCTAAGTACATCCTAAATCCATGACTTGTAGTACCTATTTTTAAATTTTTGACAAGTATTTTTTGTTGTTCTATTCACCATTCCTATAAAAACCACACAATTTTTTTTTTTTTAGTTTTATTTTCTAATATAATAATCTCACATTCAATATAAATAATATAAAAGAATCTTCATAGAGTTTGCATAGTTTTTGCATAAGGAGAACAGTGCAGAGTTTGAAGAGGAAGAAATTGTAGAGAGTTTGCAACTTTTTTTTTATGTGAAGGGAAAAAAAGTTCAAATGGGAAGAGAGAATAATGTATGAAAAATTCTAATTGTCGAGGGAACCAGCGAGGGACCCCACAGGGGGGATGGGAGCCGTCCATCTCTCGGGATGTGCGCTTGAACTTTCGGAATGTGAGTTGATAATTCAAGCGCGCATCTCGGGAAAAATAAACGGCTCTCTCCCCCTGTGGGGTCCCTCGCTGTCTTCCTCGACAGTTAGACTGGTTGATAATGTATTGTAACTAGTTTACTTTTTTTAGTGCATGGAGATAATTTTGTACAATTCCAAATAAAAGAATCGTTAAAGAGAGAAACTGGTTAAGATCAATGTGTTAGATCCAACGGTGACGAGTGTTTGACCTCACCAAATCCCATGAGTTTATAACCTCAGTGAATCACAACCTTTTTCAAATTGACATTTTAGATCTCTGTCTGAGTTTTTTCTTGGTAATGTGGGAGGATCAAGGTGGAATTGTTGTACTAAAGATGGTAAAGCGCAGAGTTGTGGATGGTTATCAATAACCACTTTTATGCCTTGTTCATTGTGATTCAATCTAACTGGTATGCCATTAGTCTGAACTAAAGAGAAGTTGAAGATGGCACAATCTTTTCAGGTGATTTTATCAAATGGTATGAAAAACATTGAAACTTAAAGATCAAATATGAAAAATGTTTGCACTTGATGAGTTTATAGGATGTAAAATAGCTTTATGATACTATAGTTATATTCTGGTAACAGAAAGTTGCACACAATGGCCTCCTGAACAATACCAGAGACATGCTTGGGCCATGTTGAGGAATATACTAGATCAATTACACCTTTCCTAGGCTTTTAAGCATTGCAAATTCAACTTCCAATCACGAAACATAAAAGGCCCACCCCCCAGAAATAAATTAACAATGTAAATAGAGTCACACAACTCCTTGTTTGGAGGAAAAGTCAATGAATTTGAAGACATGCCTTGGTAATGGGAACCTTTATAGGCAGAGAGGTTACCGGACGTGAATACAATCTGCACAAAGCAAATATTAGTAGGAGTTTTAGCAACAAACACGGATATCATAGCAAACTTGTATGTGAAGCCATCATCCAATCAATAATCTGCTCAAACTTGTAAAAAGTTTTACTAGTTTTCAAATGTTTTACACTAATTGTGAGTTGAAAGTCTATCGGGACTGGGAGCCTGGGGGAAAATTAAAAGTTTAGCCACGACATGCAGACAAGAAATACAAGATCATTGTTACAAGGTTCTGAACTTCAAATTATTAGTAGCTGCAAGCTAGCTCAATGAATTCCTAAAAATTTCAAGTAAGTTCAGATCAAATTTCTGCAAAAAATAAAAAAATAAATAAAAAAATGCATAAAACACTAGTGTCGAAGGAAGAAATAGGCAAAGTAGTTTGCTCATCCTGATAAGTACCTGATAATTCCCAGCGTCCGCGTCTTAAAACCAGCTGCCACAGTAGACAAAATAGTACTCCCACGTCCTAATAAATTTCTCATCGAATCCCAACCCCAAGAATTTTACTGGTAGACATATAACAACTATCAGGAAAGACACAAAACTTCGTACATATTCTTCAAAGCACTGACCTTATGACTGAGACTATTTCTTTGTGTAATAAGATCAAGACAGAGTAATCAAACAAAGTATTCTGAAAGGGAACTTTCCTATATAACATCATCAGCTATACAATATGCTACTTCTTCCCTTGTATACATTGTATGTAGAATTACTAAAGAACAGATCACTAATAGATTAATTTGTGACAATAGCTTGGCTAAGTAATTTGTTGGGTTCGCTCCACGTAGGATTAGGAGCTAATTAAAACCCAGCATGGGTTTTATAAGTGCTATGGTGAACATGGGTCCCCTCAACGACTGGCATTATAACTTCGAGGAGAAAAGAAATGATGATGCAAAAGTTATTGTCTGCATAATTCTATGAACACATCGAAGTTCTACAAGATAAACTTTCTTTTTGCTCGTACAGGCATAATAGGAGTTGCATGTTCAGAAAGACAAATGTGTACTGTCCAAGGATTATTAATCTCCAACTCCTAATATCAAACAGAAAATAGTAATGCTGTAAAGTTTCTATACCTCTGCTTGCCATGAAATTGTTTCTCCAGCACCTTAGTGTTTGGTAATAATGTATTCCAATATTTCCAGGTGCTCCACACTGCATTATTTTAGTTCAACACTGAGTTAATTATCAAGGCAAATAAAATGAAGACACTGTAATAAATCTAACGACAACAAGGTCATTTTCAGACGTACCAGAGTCTAGATGCAGCAGCCATAGCTGATGTTACTCTACTCAAGGATGGAAGGCACCCACCAGGGAAAATGTATTCCTTTATAAAATCAGAGCTTCGCCTGTACTCTTCATAGCGTTCATCAGTATTGATATAAACTGTAGAATTGCACAAAAGCAACATTCAACAAACAGTATGATCTATACAACAGAAAATTATTTATGAAAGAAAAAAAAATATATTGGCAGATTTAAATTACAAAAATTTATTCACAATGATTTTCAGAAGTAGTCATGCAAGCCATAATACTCAATATTTCTTCTGATAGAGAACAATTAATTACCTGTACAACAAAAAGACCATTTTCAGCCAACACCGAATCACAGCAGCTGAAAAATTCCTCCATGTATTCATGACCAATTGCTTCCATCATCTCACTATAAAAAAAATGCCCACTCGTCAATGGCAGCGTGTTAAAAACTTATAGAGACTTGATAGGCATCCAGCACTTACCAAGAAATAATTCTGTCAAACTTGTGAGACTTGGCCAATTGCCGGTAATCAGATAAGAGAAATCTTATGCGATCCTGAAAGTAGAGGTGATTCCAATTAGCCATGAATAAATTCATTTGCAATGCAAACACATATAAAATACTATTTCAGTATGTAAGTTCTGTGAGATGGACTTTTCATGAAGCACTGATACCAATGCAAGTATCCTATCTGAAATGAATAACACTTTATGATAATTGACTATTGGATTCCCTCTTCAACGATTCACGCGACTCGATAGTAAAAATATAAGATAGACATTGACAAATACCTGAAGACCAGCTTCTTTCACTCTTCTTTCTGCATATTTAAGTTGCTCTTCTGAAAGGGTGATGCCAGTGTACTTGCATCCAGTTTGTTTGACAACTTCTATAGCTAGGCTTCCCCAGCCACTACCAATCTCAAGAATCTCATGGTGGCTCTTAATTCTAGCCTAGAAGCACTCACAAAAAAATTTAAACATGTAAGAAAAAATATCATGAACAGCTAGTAATAATATTTGATGATGTTCAAGGCCGGCCTTTACCTTTTCAATTAGAAGAGAAATTTTCCTCAACTGTGCAGATTTTAAGTTTTCGTCCTCTGTCTATCACATGATTTGACTAGGAAAGTCAGCTTTGTCAACTAACATATATTAGGAAAATCTGTGAAATGTAAAGTATCACTCGTTCACATGGAGTTTTCACAGGGACGTTAGACCAACCTTAAAAATTGCAGAAGAATAAGTCATTGTATCATCCAAGAATAGCTCGAATAGATCATTACTCTGGAAAGGCAAGACAATATTTAATCAGGCAATTTTTCAATAAATCAACAAGATACAATGGTACCATCAGAAGAAGAAATATAATATATATATGTAAACAATATTCGAACATGAAACTTGAGATGTAAGAGACAAATTAATAGAGTCAATATGACCGGAGAAAAGTTTTTGACCTTAAGAGATTTATAACCAAAACACATGATGCTTCCACAAAACTACAAAAACTCAGATCCAACTCCTATGTCAGTGAAAAGAAAATTAAACTTTGCAATATCAACTCGTAGGTTGATCATCTGACTAGTAGATCTAAAAGTTTAGGCTCCAGGTGACGTTTAAGACACATTTATATGTAATATGGTGTACAGATTTGATAATATGTGCATAACTTTTATGTGGACATCTGCCAAATATCACAGTATAAACAACTAGAAAATGTAGAGTGAAACGCTGTTGCAGTTTTTCATTATCCAAAACTTATTTTTCATAATAGTTAAAATGATATAATCAATAGGAAGGCGAAGAATACAATTCAGAACTCAGGGGAGTTTGATTACAGTAGTGATGATCACAACAAATAGGATGAAGATGAAATCGATGATGAAGGTGAGGATGCAATAGAAGAGATTACAAAGAAACAAGAAAAAGCTTGGAAACAAGATTTTAGAGTTAGCCCTTCGAGAACCACTTGAACTAGGAAAGCAAACAAAAAAATATATGGACCATGGATCACCTAATTCCACAACAAAGAAAAAGGTAACTTTAAAATTACCCACTGCTAGTGAATAGAGCACGGATCCCTTTACCCGATTGAGTGATTATGTACTTTTTGTATTTGTTTTGCAACGTAGCAAATATGCATAGTTAGGTTGGCTTTACCACTTGAGAATTTATATTTGACATATTTTCATTTTCAATAATATAAAGATTTGGGGGTCCTTAAAACCCTGCTTGCTTTTCAAAAAAAAAAACAACATTTTAATCAGATGATCTACTTGCATTTATTAGATACTATTAAATATTTTATATCACACATACCAGATCATAGTGACGAGAAATGTTTCTGCGAGCTTGTGTTAGAGAATTTTGCCTTGAAATGTGCCTTAGGAAGAATTTCGCAGATGCAATCCCTGCTGTAAAAAGTAAAGGTGTCCACCAGCCCCTGAAGCCAACAATCGGTCAATCCACAGACATTGTAACAAGAAGAGCCCCATGACAAAAAACATTCTATTGTTAAAATTTGCAACAAAATAGCTCATCAGACAAACCTTTTGTTGCTATTCTTTTTAACTGATATGTTCATATCTCGATTTGCAATGAAAATCTGAGTAAGAAAATCAGTAAGGAAAAATCGACATGGATAATATGTAAGTTTGGAGATGAAGATACTCCAATTGGAGAAACAGATTTATTACCATGAATAATTTAGTAGACCTTTTTCTTTATCCACAAATGAAAAATCGCCATTAACATATGCATCCGCTAGGCCTAAATCAGCCTGTGTAGCAATCTGTAGAACAAATTAGCACAACTAAGTAACTGCCTGTATTGGGAGCATATAAATAAAGTAGACACACCTTCCAATAGAACTGGGCTTTATGAATTCTCAGGACAGATTGCAGGTGACATTTACCGTTGCTTCCTTCAAAGGAGAAAACTGTACCTCCTTCCTCCAACAAACTGTGTCATCACGAAGGGAACACCTCAGAAATATACCAATAGTGGTAATCCCAAATTTATTAATTCACGAACTATTACAATAAAGTACTTGAGATATGTTTATCCATACAACAAAACCAAATACTAGTGCAAGAGAACCCACTTTTAGTTTGAGAATCTATTTAGTAATCATTAGTTGATCCCTATCCAAGAAAGGTACAAAAGTATCAATTAACTAAGACGACTACAATAAAGCCATGCAATGACAAATTTACATAATGGCTGGATGATATTCAAGCTTCAATTAGTGCTTAGGGAGTATTTCGACCAGTTACAAGCAGAGAACTTCCTGATTACATTTCAACTCTAACAATTCTTACTACTTCATGCACCGGAGATAAGTTAAGTACTTGAATTCGGACTTACGTTAAACGGCCTGCAGAGATAAAGTTTCCAAGAAACTTAGTAACAAAAAGCCGTGCTCCTGTTTCCATGAAAGAAGGAACCATGTGTTTTCTGTCTCGTAAGAGAACACAATTACTTCCGAGTATACCATGTGCAGCAATCACTCCTGCCTGCAACAAAACGACACCAAATGCATGAGTTTCCAGCCATATACTGAGTCTCTTCTAGGAAAATAATGCTTAAATAATAATAATAATAATAATAATAATAATAATAATAATAATAATAATAATAATAATAATAATAATAATAATAATAAATAATAATAATAATAATAATAATAATCTAGCTAAACAGGAACGAGACATAAGCCACAGCTTCCTGAGCATCTATTTGTGGGAAGATGAAAATGGGATGTTACATAGAGGGTTTAAATTTCAGAAAGAAACAAAATTTCAAAGCTGTGTGAAAGTATTTATGTCATATTTCTTTTTTCTAGCAGTAAGGTGAATCAGTACCTTTAATCCATCTTCATGGAAGCCATATCCTGTAGACAGAGTATATCAGTAACAAGTAAACCAGTCGTTAAAACCAAAAGCATACTAATGCTTCTATAGAACACAGCAATGGAAAGTTCTACAAGCTTTCCAGAATCAAGGTTGAATCTTTCTTCTAGACAGTAGCGGAGCCACATACAAGACATGCACCCCCTCCCTAAAAATTTTGAAATTCAGATTTAGTATAGTGAATTGTGGTATATTTAACTAATTCCCCCCTGCTTCTAGACATACAAAGAGATCAGAAACTACATAAGAAATTAAAAATAAGAAAATCTGTTGAAAAAACCGAACAGAATATATTGTCGATATCAATTGATTAACAAACTAAATACACGCAAAGAGGGATGTCCCATGCTAAGCCCAAAAAACGAGAGGAGCAGTCTGCACTCTCCTTGACTTATTTAGTGTGTCTTGCAGCATTTCCCGTGCATATGGAAAAAGACAATAGCAACTAATGCAATCATGTCAGGGAGTACATTGATAACTGTTATGTATTGTCACTGCTCTTGAAAGAATTGATCCTTGAGTGAAATAACTTGCATCAGTTTCTTACTTGAGATGCATGCTATTGCATTCGTTTTAATGTCTTGTCGTATAAAGAGTGGATATAACTCAGAAATGAGTTACACTTTTACATTTCTCCATATGTATGAATTCCATGAGGAAAATAAATAAAAAAGTTCAGATTTTAGGTCTTTAAAGGAATTGAGACAGAGATGATTGATGTGCATGGTTGGACTATTGGAATGGTTTAGACAATGGAAGATAAAGAAAAAAAAAATAATAACATCTAGCAACAATGGAATTCCCAAAGAATTTTTTGCATTACTATCCACAGATGTTTAGAATTTAGATAATAACAAAGAAACCAGCTCACCGTGATATGCTCCACAAAACCATATTCCTCTTTTCCCTTGAATTCCATCAAGCTCAAGTGTAGCTTTTGAGGCAGCAACTGATGGAACAGGATGACTTGTTGACCATTTGAACAAGGTATGATCAGGTGTCTGAGGTGGATTCAGAGTTACTAAGAAAGGTAAACCAGTTTGAGGAATATTCTGCATGCACACAAATCCAATGCAGTCAAATCATCACTGTTACTGCTCAATTATTTTGATGCTCGGGACTAGTGATTCATAATACAATTGAAAGAAATGACTTGCTGAGAAAATATATCGGAATACACGAAAGTTCTCTTTTTTTGAAATTTCTATTATGGAATAAGATTGTACTATCTTCTTGAAGAAAATTTAAGTTGTCTATGGATATATAATGTCTGGCATACACTACATGAGAGAAAAAAGAATTTCAGTATACTAAGAAGTAAGAATATTACAAACCTGAAGGACATTTAGCCAGTATGTCAAACATACTTGCTGTCTATGGTTCCAAGAAAGTTCCATGCACTCCATGCTGCTGAGTTCTGGGGCATTAGGTTTTTGTCACGATGAAGGAATACATCACTGCCAATACAACATAAATAAGTGGTGCATTTAGACTTGGACAAAAGCTCATAAATACATTTTGATATTCTTGCAGTTTAGTTTTGTAAAGTAGCCTACAAACAAGCATCGCTACCAAAACATTACAAGATTTGGACAAATAATTTACTAGTATTACCACTAATCAGACTTGCTGTTAAAATTGCTTCACATGACAAAAGCCATCGTATTGGATACAAATAGAATTAATTTTGTGGAGGGATATGAATTTTGCTTCGAGTCTTAAACTGAAAATGAATTTGATTGGAATCCTTCACCACTGCCATGTCATCATCTCCCAAGCAGTCACACTACTTGAATAATCGCATCTGAAAACCATCTCACTAACTTATCAAAATCAAAACTAGATAAAACTTCTAACACAAGAAGCCCCATAAGACCAGATAATAGTCCACATAGGATCCAATCCCTCAACTTATGCGCTTTGTTTCCCAATCTCCAGTACTCATCACATGTTAAGAAGTTAGAACCAGCAAAAAAGAAACAAGGAGGTACCTGTAGACATATTGGAAAGCACCTAGTACTCTTGTTTCCTCAATTGTTGCTTGTTTTCCTAGTATTCTCAAAGCATCTGGAGCATGAACTCCTAATATACAGGCATCAAAACTCTCTTCTGAACCATCTGCGCCTGATACAGTACAACCTGCATAAAGAAGCTTCTCTGTTTTAGAAGACATATCAAATTACTCTTGAAAGATTTTATGCCTGGGATGAAATAGACTTTATGAATCCAATCCTAATTTTGGAAGTGCCAAACAAATCAAGAATACTTAAATTATATGTCCATCCTACATTTTTATCCTTAGACGCCATTGGGAGTATTTTAGGTGAGAAGACAAATTACTATTAATTGAATAGCACAAAGTGTTCACAGCTTTGATGTGAAAAAGCTTTCCTAGAAGATATGGCGTTCAATATCTGGACACGAGAAGATCAACTAATATCTGACGGGGGTTGTTGTTTTTTCACAAGTTTTAGACCAATAAACACATCGTGCTACAAACTTTCACATTATGGAACTCTTCAGTCTTCACAAAAGATTTGGCGAGTGAAAGTTTTGCACTCAACATTTAGGATGTGAATACATAAATCCCACAGTAATGAAGTTCCATATAACAACATATCCCTGATGGACTTCTTCCCAAATAAGTCACTTACCCTCTTCATGTGTTGAAACAGACTGAACCTCATATCTCATTCTGATCTGACAGTTTCTTCTTTCAAGCTGTTGTATAACCTGATTATTCATACATGTGAATTACAATAAATATGTAGAAAACACTCGTTGAGCTGTATTCTTTTTAGTAAATCATAAGGTACCAAGCCACTAGTTATGCAAATATGAAGTCACCTTGTTGACATAAGTTTGTGAACGCCATCTTACAGTAAGCCATTGGGGCCTCCCGAACACCTGTACAGAATACATATAATATAACAATAAAAATTTGAAACTTTCATGAAAGAAAATATTACGAAGCTGCCAATGATGGATACATGTCAGAGGTACTCCCAGATGAAAGTAAGTTGAAAGAAATTTAACCTGGAGTAGGTGATGGTTGCGGCAAAATGATAGAATTGAATATGCTGAAAAGTTCATCACTCCTGATGATGGGCAGGACCATATTGAAGCACAGATTGGAATCTATAATATTTCATCATCAACAAGATATGATTAAAATCAACCATGAACAAGATCGAAACCATAAGGCTATGTTTGGCAACAACTCCAAGAGGCACTATAATTATGTGCTTGGGGAGTACAAATCTTTGAGTTCAAGACTTTCATAAAGAAAAATAACTCCTTACATTAAGATTTCAAATATCATTATATCTATGAAATATGCAATGATTGTGCCCATAGAAATGAATGAAATCTGCTTCCAAAACACCCCAGTAAAGCACATACAAGAAGACTGATGCATCAGAAAAGCTTACAAGATAAGCCTTCTGAAATAATTCGGAGTAACCATGAGATTTGATAAAATGTCCTAAGGTTTCATTACGATCAAGGTCAGGGTTTCGATCAAGATCTTCAAGGTACCTGCTCAGGACAGAAAAGGCAAAATAATAATAATAATAATAATAATTAAAATAATTAAAATTCAAAAAAAAGGGTTCCATCATGATAGACATATTAAGAATTTGTAGTTGCAAAAGAAAATTAGATATGGCTATTCAGTCCCATTTCCAAATGAAAATCGAACTACATAACATTCTTGGTGCAAGCAAGGAAAAAACATTCACACAACTTCAAGACAGGAAAATTCTGATATTGTTTTTGGACATATGTTTATGTCAGAAATTAGTGTAATTTCGTAGGAAAAGTAGTAATTTTAGGGTGTCTAGAAGTTGCATTCTTAGTAGTTTATAGTAGTTTAGGGTGTCTAGAAGTTGCATTCGTAGTAGTTTGTAGTAGTTTAAGTCATTTTACGTAATGGAATGGATTGGTTTAGAAGTATCTTAATTTATTTCTAAGTGTTGGGAAGTTGATTAAAATTTGGGAAAGTTGTAATTCTGAATTTTAGAGTTGTTTGAATAGAATTAATTGGTTATTGGCTTTAGAGACTATTTCTTTTTGTTTTCCCATATATGAAATTCCTGTGTGGACTTAAAGATTTGGATGCCTTTCGGAGTTTAATTAATTTCCTGGTGAAATTCAATTATTTCGAAGCAAGTTCATTGGAGTCGATCAAAGGTTAACACCACTTCTGCTTTGCCCTGCATTAATTCTACCATAATATATGACATATATCCAGATCTACCAATAAAAGCTAAGCATCAAAATAAAATATTTGTCAACTCCAGGTTAATATAGATTAGTTTTAGGTATAAATACGTCAGTCTCTCATTGGATACGTTCTAGCCTCATGGAAGTACATAGACAACCCACTCCGCGTGATGTTGCCAGGCTGCACAACATCTTCAATTGGCATAAAAGGCAGGTTGCAGATTGTTCCATTATTAACTCCTCTTCCAGAGAAAGAACCGAAGCCGGAAAATTCTCTGTAAAAAAAGATGAGCAATAGTTCAACACATCATCTACGGTAATCGGACCAAAATGAAAAGCATATTTACTTGAAATCTGACCATCCAGTGTAAAATACTGTGAATCCGAATAGGCAAGGAAACAATATTTCTACCAGAACTTGAAATTGTTTGGCAGAGAACCCAGACAAACAGGTGACCTCAACGAACATACCCCACGTTGGCTTAACCTCAGAGAAGTCATCAAATGAATCATCCCAGAAGTCAATCAAATGTCAGTGTCCTTTGCTCTAATCATAGTGGCGATCAAAACACTGTACCGTTTGCAGCATTTGAGCGGGCAGAATGAGTAGATGCGCCAAGAAGCACCAGATATCTTTTGGGCCACGAAAACAGAGTCCCGAATAAAACATACCCCTATGCAAACCGATAAACCCTTTCGGAGGCATCATCGGAGTATGACCTGGACCCAATGTGAAAAGTTCAAAATCATCAGAAATCTGATACTACATAGATCAACCAGATCAGTCTCTTTTATCATGCTCTCCCTAAAGAACTCATAGAAATCATCGACGAAATAACTCTTGCTTTCTTCCATGAAGGAAACCCATAAGTTCTATTTTTGTTTTTTGATCAAGAAATCAACTAAAGCGACAAGGGGGGGTCTCAAAAAAATTGCAGAAGTAAAGAAAACTAAACTCTGCAGAGAGAAAGCCTTATGCAGAAGTGAAAAGGAGTCACATAAACAATTAATAATACACGCAGCTAGAGGAGCGTTTCATACTCAATCATCACGACTGCCCAGTTCCTTCATTACGTGACTTAGCAGACTGGCCCACTAACTCGAGAGGAGCAGCTGATGACACACCAAACCGTCCAGTAATTGACGCTGTACACGTGACATGATGATCTCATTAACGAACCGGTCAAGCCAGAACGAGCCCCAAACAAGCACCTAGTTTGATCAAGGCCGTAAGTCAGGTAACCAAGCCCATATCACTAGAAGGCCACTGATACGAGTATATAGGAACTGGACCCAAGATAACCAAGTTCTATCCGGCCCATAAGTCAAATGGTCAGACCTAGAACTCGTAAGACCAAAATGAGGCAAGTATCTAGGAGATTGATCTAAGACAGGTAGGCCAGTAAGATGTTGACTCCTATTAGGAAACAAAAATCCGAGTATAAGTCGTGCATGGAAACTCCCTTGCATGGACAACTCTCAACAAGAAAAGGATCTCCAACAGATATCCTTCCTTAAACCATGCCACCAAGGCATAACCGAAGTCGAACAAAGACTCTCGCATGATAAATAGAGCATGAGGCTGAAGAACTAAGGTATGCTACAAAACCCTAATCTCATGTAATACATCATTCTCTATGCCTTGTCTGACTTAAGCATCAGAGTGTCATCGGCCGCCACAACGGTGGTCATTGGCTCACGGTTGTTCCTTTTGCAGGTGAAGGCTTGGGAAAACGAAAACCGATTCATCTACCACAAAACGTGATTCTTACAACGGTGATCCAATGCTTTTCATTATGGATCAAGACAACAATTACTTGTAGGACGACTTGCCCATTATTCTAGTATTGTTTGATTTCACAAAACATGTTATAATTTGTGAAAATAATTACTATTCTTATATCTCTTGCGAACATTAGTAAAAACTACAACTGGTGGGAAGTATTTGGCTATGTTTGGTTTAACGAAAAGCTTTCTATGCAAAACAATCTAGAAAGAGACGAGAGAAAGGAGAATTTGAACTTAAGATGATTTTTTACATGAATTTTTTTCTTTTTTTTAAGGAAAAATCAACAACCAACATGCAAACATTTGCTGAGAGTCTAAGACGTATATACAAAGTCCATTGCAAGAAGTGGTGTGATGTTAATGGCTATCATGGGCCATGGCACAGATGCCAGAGGGTCTAGAATACCAACCTCAATTGGCCTCTTCCACAGACCAAACTCTTCCCAGGAGTATTACATGAGTGATGCAACAAATAATCCGAACCCAAAGAAACCTTTCGTGGAATAGAACAATCCCTGAACAAATGGTGATTGTTGTTTTTGTTACTCCTTGGCATTAGTGTTTGGGTGATCATAGCTAAGCTTATAAGATTTCGCTTTGAAGAGTTGATATAGTAAATCGAGATTCCACTGAAATGTGGGTGAACCTAAATATGTTCCTCATGAAAATAATAATGAGCCTTTCACGACTCAAATAATCAAGAAAGTGTAGCAATAAGTAATGCTAAAAAAAGAAAAATAGAGAAATTTTAGTGAAGTCGAAAGAAATCAGCAAGACAAACAAACAAAATACATATCTTTCAGACCAAATTTTCAATGATGAAAGAAAAATGAGGACAAGTCGGTGGTCACACCTGAGATAAGGATTTGGCATAGTTGCCTCATCAATGCCATCTTCATTATTTATCCCCTTCCCCTTCAACACTTTTAACAACAGATTGGCATTGGGAAGAAAAATAATTTGGTTGCAGTGTGGGAGGAAATGACCCTATTTTTATCTGGCCTTTCTATTGTAACTATCTCGTGAGTTACTAAAATTTCTTTGGCCAGAAGCTTTCCAATGGCACTGACTTACTTGTCAAAGTTATGAAATTAAAAAGGGAGCATTGCATATATATATATGACTATCCACGTAGGAACCACTAAATTATTATTTACATTTAAGGGCATTATTTGAATTAAAAATATTTTATAATTCGTTTGAGTTAAAATTTTCAGAAAAAATAATGGATCAACAACAAAACGTGTCAAAAAGTTTCAACCCATTTTGACATCATTCCTCGAGATATATGTTTAGATCTATGGCATTAAATATCTAAATAAATGATATTGTAGGTGTTTAAGGATCACCCTTTCGGGTGGACTTGGACAATGGAGGCTAGTTGGCCTCCGGTTGCTCTGTGTCACACCCAGGGACTTCACTCGCTCCGTACATATGATAGAGACTTTTTCATATTTAACATGTATCTCAAGGCATACATGTCAAAATGGGTTGAAACTTTCCAACATTATCTTTTTATCTGAGTTTTTATTTTATTTCAAAATTTTAGCTCAAATGATACAGTTTTCATTTGATCATCTATACATAGTGGGCCTAGAATTGGCCATTAAATTAAAACCAAGCGAATCCTAAATGGGCTGTCAAAAAGCTATTTGGCCATTAATGTGTCAATTTCTAATTAAAAAATTTTGATGGTAATGATGATAATAATAATAAGTACATAAAAAATATATATATTGGCAAAGTTCAAAGTACTGTAATTAAATCTATGTAAAAAATATGGGCCTAGAATTGATGTGGACTTAATATTTGTTTATTTTGAGGGAGGATTAGTGCTAGTTGAGGTGTCAATACCCCTTGGTGGTGGCATTTGGAGGAGATTTGGCAATCGTTACTGATTCCAATTTCATGCATGCTTGTTTAATAAAATTCCCTCTTTTTTAATATCCTGGAATTGAGAAACACGTACAACAAATTCATAACGTTATTTTAATTCTTTGGAATGATTTGCAAATATAAATTAAGTATTCGCCTATCCTTAATTGTTGGAACAACTAATAGATAAATACACTTATGTTCAACAAAATAATAAAAAAAATTGGAGGAAATCAAAGAATAAGTAAAATCAATTAAAACTACTGTGACTATAAGCTATAGTGTGGGAACACTCTTTGGAGAATCGTTTGTGTGTTTTAGGAGGGAGCTAATTTTAATGCAAAGCTCTTGAATGTAGGAAAAAAAAAACTATGTTGGGGTTTGATCAAAGGCTGAAGAAGATTTAAGCTCCTGGTGGACTCGATAAAAAAAATGTTTTTGTTACATTAGGCGTAGTAGTAATAAACTTGCTCATAGTTGTCACTCGGAGTCACTCAGATACACCAATGATACTCTTTATTCCTATTTGGATAAGTTTTATTTAACTTTAAAAAAAAAAAAATCAATAGTTACTACTCTAAATCCAACTCAACTTGGATATGATTGGTTTGTGGATAAATTCAATCTATTAACAGAACCTACATTATGGGACTAGTTTCCAAACAAAATTTAAAGTGATGCTATGAAGACTTACTTGATCACATCACTCTTAAACTTGACAATCTCTCTAATCATCTGATAAAAGTAAGGATTCGCCAAGTTTCTTTTTTGTGCGAATAAACTCGAAAAACCATTTCGACTTCCCCATTCACAACCATGGCCTTTATTTAAGCTCACTGCAAATGACATATCTGACATTTCAATCTCCACTCCAAGATTCTCAAAGAACTCCATCATATTAGGATAAGTCACCTAAAAAGTAAGAAAGAAAACAAATTAACAATATTATTAACGTAAGAGTCGCAAGAACAAATAAACCCAAGGTATCTTAGAGCATGTTTACTTACATAGAACCAAATTTCGTTAAGTGTAACTCGTAACTCAAAATGTGATCACGGGTCAACTTAAGTTTGTTATTTATTTATTTATTTATTTCTAATTTTTTTTTATTTTACAAAATATAGCAATCATATTCTCATATTTCTCATAAAACATTGGAATTTGATTCCTTAGGAAGAATCACACGGAAAACCCAATAAATTTGATAAATTCATTATTTTTATTTATCAAAATATCTATTTCTTTATTGTAGATGCTCTAAAGTGGGAAAACAGAATACTAGTTGAAATCTTTTGATCAAATATGTACTAGAAAGACTTTTGTTTTATTCCACAATGTCATCACTGAGTCTTCATAAACTTCACAAAAAAGAGGGAAAAAAATAAGAAGAAAGAAAGGTTTGATTGTCCCTTGTATTTTTAGCTCCTCTTTAGATAGAAAAAAGTTCTAGCAACAACCAAATAAAACTAATCTCACTAGAATAATAACAAAATTACAAAATATGGATCCCTATGACTTTATTTAATAAACTAGTACTAAAAAAAAAATCAAAATGAACTTTTTGATTAGAGTGGCCTATAAAGGAAAATAACCACAAAAAATGCACAGGTGTAGTTGTATTTTTTTTTTCTTCTTCTTCTTTTGTGCAACTCTTAAGATTTTCGATAGTATTTTATGGGTTGTTTTTACAATGCTCCCAAAATATAGTCATAGTTAGTCTTGACCATCCATTTTGTTTAAAATGAAATTTACACCTCCAAAACCTAATTCGCAATCAATCAACTGTTAGAGTACCAAAATCTTCGCTAGTCAATGCACTTAAATGCCATGCACGTGTCCACCACGCGACTCTACCTACCAATCTCAAGTCTAAATACCCAAAATATTTCAAGAAAACTTAACCATTGGTCAAAAATTAGTGTTGACTAGTGAAGATTGGTCTTAAAACAGTTGACTAACTAGTGAAGCTGGGCACTGTAGAATTTTCCCTCCAACATCCCTAACAGCTACCGTTTCAAGCATATAATGAGAAAAGAGCATGACACGTGTCACATATTTCCACCAACAAACCCCGTCATTTTTTTACGTTATTTTGCTGTTGCTGCGGCAGTACTACTA
The DNA here is from genome assembly GCA_003290165.1 of Berberis thunbergii. Lineage (NCBI taxonomy): Eukaryota > Viridiplantae > Streptophyta > Magnoliopsida > Ranunculales > Berberidaceae > Berberis > Berberis thunbergii. Next base: position 239,474 of record QNQO01010002.1, on the reverse strand, counting down.
GACTTCTCGAACCCTTCTAGGGAGCGAGGGATAGGGCGCGCCCATCTCGAGGGGATGGGTGGTTACACCCTTCCCCCTAGAGTTTCTAAGACTTCTCTCCATGTGAAGAATTTTTAAGACTTCTCTCCATGTGAATACAGCAATTACAATCACAAGTCAATAAATGGTAACGCATTATAATGTTTTACATACATACCCGATTAAAGACCATGAAACCAAGATCCAAATCGACGCCATCGATCGGTACAGTCTTCGCGTGCCCGCCTAAGTAATCCTCCTTCTCATATAGGACTACCTCCACGCCTTCCTTGGTAAGCTCATATGCTGAGACCAATCCACTAATCCCACCTCCAATCACTGCCACTCTCATCTTTGCAATTTGCTTTAGCTGCACCAATGACCAAACCGTATATCTTGTCTTATAAACGGAACAGAGAAACGCATTTCACAAACAACTTTGATTTCTTTCTTCAGTTTTCATGAGAAATCAAAACAATTCTAGAAATAACAATTAACTTTGATGCTCTGGAATGCTGAAACATAGAAAACACACTTCAAATCTGTGAATTACCTTTAAAGAAAACACAACCTCAGAGGAAAGTAGAAACGAATTAAGATGACTCAAAAAAAGACTTGCATTGGTTGAAATCTGAACCAAAGTCACCAATCGGTGTAACTATTCAACACACATTTCACCCAGAATCAGTGTAGAGTGAAGGAATGGCAATTTTAATGAAATTGGAAAGAAGGAAGTGTGAAGAATATACAGGAAGGCAAGTACCACTTGGTAATATTAGGAGCGAAAGAAGGCACCAATGTAGGGCGATTATACGTGAAATGGGATGAAAAAAGCGTGAGAGTTGGGAAACTCACTATTAGAGAGACTCAAAATCAAAAGATGGGGAGTTTGAGAGAGGATAATGTTTTAGGGTATGTTACGGTACTTAATGTATTCAGGATTCTTTGGTTCGTATAGATGAGGACACTGCTATCACATTCATGACCCCCACTTGTTTTTATTATATGTTTACTTTTGTTAATTATATAGCAAAATATATAAATAAATCATTTTTGGGGTTATATTTCCAATTGATTGGTTTTGGATTACATGATCCATGATTGAAAGAAGGAATTAACAATATTTATTATGAATTTGAAGTGCGGTCACAAAGATTTGCAGGGGGGGGGGGGGGGGGGGTGGGGGGCTATTTTCATCATAGATTACGGCTCTACGAAGTTAAGCTTTTGTGGAAAATGTGTGTATATATTTTCATGATAAGAGTCCATCAGTTATATCCGATGAAACAGAAAAGAAGATCCGTGAGATCATGATATTACACTTGCTGGACTTTGCCATTAATGTTTTCATTTTCTAGTCCATTGATTGATAAAAATGATGACCCCAAAGCACTAAAAGGTTATGTTGCATAAATCTTTTGTGATTCGTGCTTGTGCACCTTCATTATAGACTTACTTTATGGATGGTTGTGATGTACCCCACTCAAGTGGAGCCATGAACCGCATAAAATTTATGCACAATTATTATTGTCCAACGCCCTGTAATATCGTCCATCCAAATCACAAACTTATTTTGAGGCCATGATTAGCTTAATAGGCATATTGTTTTCAACAGATTGGGTCCGAAAAGGCCAATAGAGCCAGCCCAAGATCATAAAAGTCCATGGTTTGTTAACGTTCTTGAGGCATATTCTGGCGGTTTAGCCCAATAACTTTTGGAAGACTAAAAAACTAGATAGATACCTAGCATGCTCAGATGTTTAGTCACACTAGGGTGTCGACGCACTCTACATGCATGGATATTCAATTATTTTTTATTTTGTTACAGCAATTCAATAATAGGTAAAAATTATTGCTAAATTTCTAAACAAAAATAATTATATATAAATTTGAGAGCCTATGTATAGTTTATAAATAAATAAAGGGCTTCAAACAAATTATCTTATGGGCTTAGATATAGTTAATCCATGTTTGAGAGGAGCTTTTGATTGTGAAAGTATGATATGTAGAGGGGAAAATGGAAAATCTTAAAGTCTGATGTAAAGGCTTTATAAATGATTGGAAGACTTCAAATAAATTATATTAGGGACTTATGTATAATTAATGAATGTCTACATGGGCTGATTTTGATTGTAAAAGTATGAAATGTGGAGAAAAATGGAAAATCGAAAATTTAGATGTAAGTGGATTCTTATGTTTTATAGATAATTGGAGAGCTTCAAATAAATTATATTAAGTGCTTAGGTATTGATGCAGTCAATTTTTTATCCCTACTTGACCTTGACCTGTTGACCTGCACAAGGAACGCAGGTGAGCCACTGACCACCATTGTGGTGGCCAATGACATTTCGATGCTAAAGTCAGATAGGGTCTAAGGAAGGCTTAAAGTTGTAAACAAGGAATTTGTGGCATACCCTTATTCACCAACCTTCTGTCTTATTTATAGTTCTGGAGTCTTGATTCGGCTAGGCCATCGATGACGTAGTTTAGGGAAAGAGATCTTCCTGGAGATCATTATCTAATTAGAAGTTGTCTTATGGAGGGAGGTTTCTCTGTTGTGTTCCTAGATACACGGAAGATAGTTCTCCATTAGAGTGTTGCCCACAAGTCGAAGTTTTCACGTACGACGTAGTAACATTTGTTTCCTAGTTGGAGACAAAGTACTATTGGTTTGCCCGTCCGAAGCTGATCCCCGAGATACTTGCCTCAATAGGTCTTACGGGTATTGGGGATTGTTGTGAGACGTATGGGCTTAGCAGGACACAGTAATTCGAGTCCATTTGATAGATTGCACTTCGCGGGCTTGATGCAGCTTGGGACGGATGAGTGCTAGACTGATGTTTGGGCCTGTTATTCATAGAGATCATCATGACACGTGTACGGTATAGATGAAATGACATTTCGGTGTATCATCAGTTGTTCCCCCTTAGTTAGTAGGCCACCTAGTCGGTCCACTAAGTCACTTCTCAAAAACATACGCTCCTCATGATGATTGAGTTTGAGCCGTTGCTTAAGCGGTGCACTTCATTAATTAATCATGGGTCGGTTTAGTGGAAGAAGGTGGTAAATCAATCTCTATTTATATCTCCCTTTCTGCAGAGATTAACTCTTTCATTTCTCCATTTTTAGAGACTCTGCTCTGTTCAGCTTTTGATTGAAAACTTGTATACTTTTCTCATGGCTCGCCAGAATCAACTCAACGATGAGCTTCTTGCTAGGGGCGTCCAGTTCTTTTAAGATAGGTCGACCTTTGAATCGAGCCTGGCTGAGATTTGGAAGACATATGGGGTCCCTGAAGACCTAAAATTCTTCACATTGGGTGCTGATCAGACACCAATGTTTCCTCCTGAAGGATTTGTCTGTTTGCACCGTGGCATGCTCCAGACGGACGTCCCTTTTCCTGTGATTGATGAGATTTGGAGCTTTCTGGAATTTCTTGGTATTCCTCCTGCCCTGTCTGTACCGATTGGGTACATGATTATTCTTCTTATATTGATCAGGGCAAAAGACGCTAGTGTCCAAGTGACTCCGAGGGTGATTCAATTATTAAGTTATCCTCGACTAAACAATCATGCCGTGTGTGAGATGAAGTCACCGGCTTGCTTTGAAAAACTTCCAGATGACTTCAAGTTCTTAAAGAAATATTGCTTCCTAGCTCCTCCTGATCCGAAGTATTTCGAGTTCAATGGTCGCCCGCTTGAGCGGGAGTTCAAGCCACTTCGTAAGTATAATTTCGTCCTTTGCTTCCGTTGTGCTGATTGTATGATGATTTTTACGTGTGTTCTCTATAGGGAGGTTCCCCACTACTCCTTTCTCGAAGGAGGAAGTTGTTGTGAAGGCATTCCGTAGCATGCCTTGAATGAGAGTGGATGATGTTATCTGCACTTTCAATTTTAGTCGCAATGGGTTATGGGCCCATTGGCATGTGGCTCCCATTCTTTTCAGAGTGCCGAAGGTTCAGTCTGAAGGTGGAACTCCTTCCAAGAAGAGAAAGGCCTCGAAAGGTAAGGTTTCCAGCTTCTTAGACACTGAAAGACTTTCTGAGATGCTTGCTTCCTTCATAGGCTTGAAGAGGTCTTGCACTAGGGCTGAGTCTGCTTCGTTGAGGGAGGAACATGATTTTGACCTATTCGCCGAGGTGGAGGTTGTAGCATCTGATTTGGAAAAAGACCACCTGTGGCTAGCAGGGGTTGATGATGCATCAAAGCTGAGTACCAAGCAGGCATAAGTTTTGAATAAAAAGCTTATGCTAGCTGTTGTAGTGGCTTCTACTAATATTGACCAATTCAGGCTTGTTTTACTGGAAAGCCTTGATAAAGATTTGTATGTGTGCCCCCAAGGTCTCTCATCCTACTAGTGGATAGTCTGATAGTGGGCATTGCATCGTGGACCTTCCTTCTTGCAATCTGCATTGTTCTCCATCCCGCTCTAGGTCGTATATCGAGATAACAAAGGATCTGATAGACAATTCACTCCTTTTCTCCCTTCGGATTCTACTAAGCCGGCTCACAACAGATGGTCGACTACTGATGACAAGAGGAAAGCAATGGATGAAGGCCCAAGTGCGGTAAAGATTGCAAAGGGCAGTGCTGGTGTAATTTTGCATCTGAGAGAGCTTCCTCTAGTCGCGCAAATGAGTCTGTTTGCTTCGGATGTAATAAAAATGAACAACCATGCCTGACATTAGGAGGTTGATATTGATTATGCTTCAAGGAAGCATATCAACAGACGTTATAGTTGGCTAGTGAACCACGTTTTAAAGCCAGAGGAGGATGCACTGGTAGTGTGTATGGATAAAAGGTTGAAACATCTTATGTTAGGAATGTCACATCTAAGCCAAGTGGTCGTCGCTAGGACGAAAGTTGAGTCGCCCGGCGAGAGGGTGTATACCATAGAGTGCGTCTTTTCTAATATGCAGAAGTCGTATTCTTATGCACTCTTTGAGATTGAATCACTGAGAAAGCAACTTGAAGAGACAAGGCTAGAATAGTCAGCCGACGATGCCGATGCCCAGAGCGTTCTTCTGGAAGCTTTTGAGTGTGATTTAGCAAAAGCGTTGTCCGTCAGGGATACATCCAAAGAAGAGTTGAACTTGGTCAGTCGTGGCTTAGAAGTCGCACAAGAAATTGTGGCCAAAGTGAGCTCTGAGTTGCACTCTCTTATTGAGGAGAATACCAAGAAGAAATTTGAGCGGACTGTCCAAAGGCAGCAGTCAATGCTTGAGAAGCAGGAAAAGCTGGGGAGCGGCTTCTCCTGGCGCAGAACGAACTTAGCGTAGTTAAAGACAACTAGATTACTGAGCAGTCCCAAACTAACACGCTGATAGACAAGCTAGAGCTGCTGGAACGTGATTTTTCTGAAGCGCATACGCACGAAGAAGAATTTTTCATGGTGCAAGGCATGTTTGAATTCCGCAGGATCGTGCATGGGAGGTTGGAGCTGCTGGCGTTGATGAAAGGAAAGCATCAGGACTGGGGCCTTTCTTACTATAAGAAGGTGTTCTTTGCGGATTTCAAAGAGATTTGAGTTGTTCGAGGAAGAGGGCGATTCGGATAATGATGCTCAAACTGAGGCACACACGGACGCAACTCCTATTAAACTTAACTTGTATTTGTACATTATCTTGAAGAGGAGTAACTTTTGTACATTTGTACCGTTTGTTTGGACTGTTAATGAAAACAAGCTTTTTTCGAGTGTACTTTGTACTCGTGATCTATTCGGTGCCTCTATCACATTTTTTCCATTTCGCCTTGTCATTTTATTTTGACGTAGGTTTTGTTGGATGATGCAGTCAATTTTCGCTTGACCTTGACCTACTAACCTGCATAAGGAATGCATGTGAGCCACAAACCACCGTTGTGGTGGCCGATGGCACTCTGATGCTAAAGTCAGACAGAGTTATGAGGAAGGCTTAAAGCTGTAAACATAGTATTTATAGCATATTTTTATTCACCAACCTCCTGTTTTATTTATAGTGTTGGAGTTCTGGTTCTGGGAAATAGATCTTCCTAGAGAACATTTTCTAATTAGGAGTTGTCTTGTGGAGGGAAGTTTCTCTGCTAGACCTGTGTACCTAGATACGCGGGAGATAGTTCCCCATCGGAGTGTTGTCCATTGCTGAAAGTTTCCACGTACGACGTATACTCTAACATTTGTTTCCTAGTTGGAGACAAAGTGTTGCTGACTTGCCCATTCGAAGCTAATCCCCGAGATACTTGCCTCAATATGTTTTACGGGTGATGATATATCAAAATATATCGACTATCACGACCGTACACGTGACATAAAGTCCCATCACGAGGATACAATGCCCGGTCCATTGAGCCAGTTCATAAAGCCTAGAAGGAATGAGGTCAATTATAGAAGCCCAGAATAGGGCCACCACTAAGGAGGCGTAAACATGATACGAATCCAGGCCCAGACGAATCAAAGCCCAAATTCAGGCTCGATACACGTTATCTCATAAAAAAGAAGAACGTTGCACCAAGAAAGAGCCGTGGAGGGACCTACGCCTCCACGAACGCATCTCCATTAAAGATGAGACTATTACAGAAACATCTCCTTCCGTTACGCCTTACATGCTTAAGTCACGCAGAGAGTTAACCACGACCATTATAAAAGGTAAAGGGAACATTCGATATAAGTATGCAACTTTAACTGAGTTTTGTCCATATTTACTTCTTTCTTCCAACAGAGTTACTAACTTAAGTATCGGAGTGCCTTCGGCCACCAAAAAGGTGGTCTCTGACAATCTAACAGTTGTTTTGCAGGTCAAACTCGCAAGAGGACGATTTTTTGACGCATCAGTTTGGCGATGTCTGTGGAAAACGACAACTTTCCTTTTTACAAAATAAACTATGATAAAGTTCACCACGACCTAACAAAAGATCTACAAACCATCGGAAAAAATGATACAAACTACAAATCCCCAATCCAGAAATGATCGCGACAACTCTCCCGCGGACTTATCACTAATGACTCAAGGAAAAAGATACAATTCGAATCACTGGACAAGTTGCATCTAAGAATGAGGATCCGCTTCACGCAATAGTCTAGACAACTATCGACACTACCATGGATCCTCGGGTAGATTTGCTCATAACACAGATGGAACATGTAACAATGATGCTGGAAAGGATCACACAAAAACACACTCAACTGGCTAACCCGGTTGAGGCACAACCACAACAAAACTCTTCCAATCTAACTCAAGAGAGTGGCGAAATCCCAGCAGAACCTCAACAAGGAAACTTTGAAGCGAACTTCCTCGAGGTAGAAATTCACTATATGAAGGGACACTTACCGAAAGTTTGTTCAGAATAGGGGTCACGGATCCTAATGTATTATATGAATTGGCAAAACCACCATTTTATGACGCCCTCACGAAAATAGCTATGCCAAAAAAGTTCGCTCCACCAAAGTTCGAGGTGTATAATGGTACTTTCGACCTGACCGATCATTTGAGACACTTCCACCACATGTTGGCCCTAAAGGAGACCACATAATCAATTTTATGCAGAACATTCCCCATCAGCCTCACTTCTACAGCGATGAACTGGTTCAATAGTCTACCACCAAGATCAATAGATTCATTTCATGCTCTTACCATCGCTTTCATCACCAGATTTATCGGGAGCCAACGGATGAGCGAAATGCCACACTACCTCTTGCATATCAGACATAAACCCGAATAAACAATACGAGAATATGTCACCCACTTTACCAATGAATTGACAATGATCGACGGATGTAGCGATGACATAACCGTTGCAACCTTCGTGGCCGGATTAAAGAGAGGCCCCTTCTTTGACGCTCTTAACCTAGAGCCTCCAAAGGGCATGGCAAGCTTGCTAAAAATAGCAAAGAAGCGTATCTCCCTAGAAGAGATGAAGGCAACCAGGAAAAAAAATGATCAAGAAAGAGAAAATTTCTCAAGAAAACGATAAAGAAAGGAAGAAAGAATGGATGACAACAGACAACGGGAAGGCAACAACCCCTCAAAGAAGCATCGAAGTAGCAGAATGAACAATTTGTGACGACTGGAATTTGGGAAGTTGCAGCCAACGCGAGCTCGACACGAAAGGGTAACGACATAATGAAGACCACATACAAACCATACACAACTCTGAAGACAAGTCGAGCAAACATACTAAAACATATAGCAAAGTTGGATAACATTAACTGGCCGCTTCGGATGAGAGGGGACCCAGATGGGAGAGACAAAAGCAAATAGTGCTCATTTCATAGGGATCATGGGCACAATACCGAAGAATGTTACAACTTAAAAGATGAAATCGAATACTGGGCTCATAAAGGACTACTTGACGAATTCATCGGGATGCCAGAAAAACATATTGAATGGAAGGATAAAGCAGACAGTGCTGTGGAATTAAAAGAACGGTCCAGAGAATTGATATACACCACACACTGCATAGCTAGAAGAAGCAAAACACACGAAGAAACTAGGCAAACCTCTCATTCAAATCGATCTTTATTGGAACAAGGGTACCGATGAAACACTTCATGAATAAAATGTGGAAAAACTTGCATCATCCAATCCGTACAAATCAAAGGATCTCATTAGCAGTTGCAAGTTTGAATCAAACCGCTAAACAACGGGCGAGGAAAACAAAGCGACAAAAGTACCACCCTCAATACAAAGGTTGACAACAAGCAAAAGAGGACGAAACAAACCATACTCCAAACCAATATAAGTGCCTTAACGGTAAAAACCGATGAATTACTCAAGGAAACATCAATAAAGATTATGAATACTGGAAAATTAAATAAGTCAATAAACTGGCCGTACAAGGCCATCAGACAATAAAAGTCGAACGCACAAAACTTCAAGTCTGATCAACCATGAAGTCAAGGTTGGACACCCAAGTTACCTAAACACAAAAAGTTCAAATCGATTGAAATGTCGAACTAACGAAGTCAAGGTTGGCCTCCCGAGTCACCTAAATACAAAAATCTTCAAATCGACCGAGATGTCGAATTAACGAAGTAAAGGTTGGACGCCCGAGTCACCTAAACACAAAATATTTTGAATCAACCGAGATGTCGAATTAACGAAGTAAAGGTTGGATACCCAAGTCACCTAAACACAAAAAACTCCGAATTGACCGAGATGTCAAACTAATGAAGTAAAGGTTGGATACCCGAATCACCTAAACAAAAAAATTTGAATCGACCGAGATGTCGAACTGACGAAGTAAAGGTTAGACACCCGAGTCAACAAAACACAAGGACCTCTAGTCGAACAGAGTGTCGGAGTAACAAAAGGACTCCGAAAACGAAAGACACAAAATCAAAGCTAAGGGAACGAGTCAATACAGTCTAAAAAGATACATGCAAAAGCAATAATTTACAAACAAATCAAAAGAACAACAACGACCAACCATTAAACTAGCAACAAGCACGAAAGTAGTTATAAAAGAACTTGACACAAAGGCCATGATAATTATAAAAAGAAAAAAAAACAACTAAATTTAATTTTTATTGATAAACACTACTTTGTTACATTCGGAGAAGGTGATAAAGAAGCGAGAAAAGAAACAAGAGCAATGGCAAGATCAATATAAGTTGGAATAGGAGAAGAATATGAAACTTTTCAAGAGAAGAGAGCATCAACAACTTTGAAATACTTGACGATAAAGAGGGCAATGACTCCTCTGCTGTTGGAACAGATTCCCTGGCATCATCATCATCAAATGCTTCACTGTCCAAGTGGCGATACTTAGACAAGTCTTCGCCGAACCCTTCGATATAATTAAGAAGCTCAACCCGCCCGTCAATAACGCACTTCCAATCTTTAGCTTCGACCACACGAAGCTTATCCTTAGCAGCAATGAGTTCAGTTTTAGCCACGGCAAGCTGTTATTTAATAGTGGAGAGCATACCGAAAGCATCTGCCTTGATATCATTAAGCGCAACAATTATCTGTTCCACCCATCTCTCAGCAACGTCACACATAATGGATTGCTCCAATCTAGAACAAGAAGCTTCATCAAAAGTCGTATTCTCAGCTGATAACTCTTTTTCCACATCGCGAAGACTGGCACAGTTTAGCTTTCAAGGAGTCAAGATCAACAACAAACTTATCCTGCAGATTCTTCGCCTCCGTCAAAGATCTCGAGAGCCCACTGCAACTTTCTCCAAGCCCGCGCATTGCATTTTCAACACATCTAACTGGGAAAGGACATGACAAAATACGAGCAATAGCACGCTGCCAGCCTCCAATCCAAAAGAGCCACTTGATCACTACCAGCTCGATAAACTGAGCCCATTATCCCCGCGTAAGCAAGATGATTCATCCCGTCCATTATTTGCTCAAGACCATGGTCGATATGATCAAACGGGTCAAGCACGGACATCGAAGGCATCTCCATCAACCGCTTATACCATTCATTTACAAGTCTACGTGCACCGTCCTACATGTTGAGTTAGGTAAACTACTAAAACTTTCCGTCAGACTTGATACAAATATCCTTTGACCCAGACTGAATCCAACTAATACGTGGATGGAGGACGCGAGGATCCAGAAGCACCGAAGAACCACCTCCGACAGTGGGGAGAACAGATGGAATAACACTAACAATGGAGAAACCACGTTTACCCTCCCATCGAGAAGCATCCGCGACAAGGGAAGGCCTGGCGGTAGTGACAGGAGCAGAAGAAACCTATCAAATAAGAGAGGAAACTAGAAACCCGACTGTTTCGTTGACATCAATAGAAAGAGAGGGGGAATGATCCCTGAAACGCTGACCGCCAGCAATATCTTTAGATTGCGCCATTGCCAACTAGAGAATTTTCTCATTAATGACTCGATGGTCATCATTAGACTACTCAGCAATATCCGAAAAACCATCGGCATACAAAATCTTCATCTCATCGTCATCCAATGGACTAATAGTCTCCTTCTCACTTCTTTTCAATAGGAGCCTCAACTTCTCAAGAAATTCACGATCTCCCTTTGCAACATCATCATGGGAAGGACCTGAGCGAGAAGCAGTATCCCAAAAAAACTCTGACAAGTCACAGACAGAGCAGAACTACGATTCGAAAGTCGTTTCTTCCTCGGGACATGACCAAGATCTACATGCAATTGCCTTGATCGGCTCATAGACCTCGCAAGTTTTCTCTTTCGCGAAACAGGAGCAAAAGTAATAACAGGAGCATTGAGATCCGTAACATCTCGAACCAAACTCACTTCCTAATCAATGCTAGCATTACTAATGCCAACACGTACGGCGCGAGCAGCATGGACCTTAGCATGAGATTCAGTAAATAAAGCTCACTCCACTTCACTCATAGTGTATAAACCACTATGCTCTAAGATGCCTTCAGAAACAAATGCCTCCACGGGTAATGGTGAAGCTTAGAGAATCGTTCACTGATATTTTGTTCCTCAACAAATAAAAGAAGATTCTTCCGCCTATTGGGGACTCGAAATGATCAAAAAATTGAATGTCACAATTGGAAGTAGCCAAAATTCACTGAAGCATAGAACCAAGACCGCGACAATAGCCAATGTCATCACTAAGATTCTCTAAAAAATCATGGGAACGAATGAAGTAGATATCCTGTACACCAACAGACTGACCACCGAATGTAAGATCCTAAGGGAATACCAAATAGAGTAGCCATCGCATAAGAAAAAACCATTACCTTTCAACCATTAGGGCCCATTTGGGCAGGAGGAATGCTCAAAAAATTTAGATATTCCCATAACAACTCCGGAATAGGAAATCGAAAGTCAGAAGAGAACATGCATGAGTACAATGTGATGTATCCAGCCTTTGGGTTACAAGGGCTATCACCCTGTCCAGGCATAATAAGCTCGAGGTCGGGTGTGAGATCATAATCAGAATGAATAGTCCCTAGAGTCAACTGAGAAGCTTTATTAGGGGAGTAATGAAATTCACAAAGAATCAACGACTTACCACTTAACTTATCACCAACAGACATCGTCGAAGAGCAAAGAAGCAAGGAAAATGAAGAAAACGAATGAACAAACAAACCCTAAATTCAAAGATAGTGTGAAGAGGGAAAACATATTATCCACATTTCCTTTTATAGAAGCCAAGAAATGAAGAGACAACTCATGGGACAACGTGCGAGATACGAAGGCAATGCAAAATCCCAAAAATGTGCGCAAAAAATCGAGACAACAACTCGCAAAAAGTAATTGACAACATTAAATACAAGGTAGTAATGAAATGGAAAAGGCAAATCGTCACCAAAGTTAGTGGCCATGCTAGCATGCCCACTAACTAAGGGGGGAGTAGCTGTTGATACATCAAAATAGACTGACTATCAAGACCGTACACCCGACATAAAGTTCCATCACGAGGATACAACGCTCGATTTATTGGGCCAGCTTATAAAGCCCAGAAGGAAGGAGGCCAATTATAAAGGCACAGACTGGGCCCACCACTAAGGAGGCGTAAACATGATTCGAATTTAGGCCCAGATGAATCAAAGCCCGATTCACGTTCTCTCATAAAGAAGAAAAACGTTGCACCAAGAAAAAACCGGATAGACTTACGCCTCCACGAACGCATCTCCATTAAGGAGGAGACTGTTCCAAAAACATTTCCTTCCGTTGCGCCTCACATGCTGAAGTAATGCAGAGAGTTAACTACAACCATTATAAAATGTAAAGGGAACATTCGACAGAGGTATGCAATTTTAAATGAGTTTTGTTCAGATTTACTTCATTCTTCCAATAGAGTTACTGACTTAAGTATCGGAGTGCCTTCGGTCACCAAAACGGTGGTCATTGGCAATCTAACAGTTGTTTTGCAGGTCAAACTCGCAGGATGTTAATTTTTGGATGCATCAATGGGTATAGGGGATGGCTGTGAGACGTATGGGCTTAGCAGGACACAATAATTTGGGTCTGTTTGGCAGACTGCACTTCGCGAGATTGATGCTGCTTGGGCCGGATTAGTGCTAGATTATACTTGAGTCTGTTATTCCTAAAGATCATCATGACACGTATACGATGCAGATAAAAGGACAATTCAGTGTATTATCAAGTATAATTAATGAATGTTTACAAGGATTACTTTTTATTGTAAATAGTTTAAATTTGGGAGGGTAAAATGGTAAAAATGTGTAATAATTTTTTTCATTGGGTTATTTACCTTTTATCCCCCATTAATTAAGGTCTAACCCTAAATGGGGTGTCACAAATTGTGTAAATTCAGTCAGGAATAATTCTAGGGAGCCTGGGTCTGCTGCCTGGGTTTGCAGCCTGGGTGGGCGAAATTACCCTTTTGCCCTTTCTTTGTTGTTTATATATTTAACCCTTTTGCCCTTTCTTTGTTGTTTATATATTTAAAGAGTGATTAAAAAGGCAGGGGCAAAAATGTAAAAATACCACCCAGGCTGCAAACCCAGGCTCCCTAGAAGCACTCTTCAGTCAGATGCCCGTTTTACCTGTTGACCATTATGTCAACTGCTTTGACCAGCAAAAACCATTAATTATTTGAAAATTCCTTAATTACCTCTCATGTAGGGTTTATTTCCCCCTTTTTCCCAATAGAAACCCTAGATTTTCAAGTTGGGATTGAATTGACACAGAGGGAGCGAGGGAACTTTGTTCGATTGAGAGGGAGAGAGGGGTGATCGGTGGACGGAAGGAAGGAGATCGCTGGACGAAGGATGGAGGAAGGGAGATCTTTGGACGGATTTATCTGACGGTTCTTCTCCGTCGACTGTGGGAGATTTGGAGTGTGGAAGAGAGGGGGAAATCGCTTCAGATGCGAATTTGAAGCCAAAAAAGTTGTGCAAACTTGTTGTTACTCTTCCTGATCAAGCCGGGGTGTTCGTGATGGTCTATAGAGTTGTTGATGTTTCTTAAGGTAGTAGAGAGTATCTCTTCTTTATCTCTTTCAATGGCTTCTCGCTGTTGTCATCCCAGCCACAGTAGTCACTTGGATCACTATCTTAGCCCTCCTCTCATTTGCGAGGAAGCCTTGGCGCGCTCAAAATCATCATCAAAGAAGGTAGCATTGTTGCTGCTGTTTGTATTGTAATTTTGTATTTTGCTTTGATTAGAAGAGGTAGAGAAGCTGACTAACTGATTGATTGGATTCAGATGTGTTGTTTGATGGTAATTATCTTGAAAATTGAGTTGAGTTGAATGAAATTGACATCAGTTGCTCAATTTAAATTTAAGCGAGAGAAATCAAAAGTACTGACTTGGTCATCATTGTTACTGGGTTGCTAGGCATTCATGGTCGGCAGAAGTACCAACTTGCTGGGCATTTAATTTGAATGACATAAATATCCCTTGTCACTTTTTACCCGCATTTTGATTTTACTTGTAAATACCACGGAGTTGGAAAAATTGGAAAGAAATATTAAGTTGAAGAGTGACACATTCACTGTTCTTACATACTTTCTTTCGTTATGGTAGTTAACTTGGCATTTCCTGTGCCACTTTTCTTAAATTGGCAATTCATGTACCACTGCTACATGTTATTGTGAAAATGCTTTTTTTTTTTTTTGCATTTGTGTGTTAACTTCAAACTACCAATGCGCAGATAGCACATCAACCTATCATATATGTTCTAATAACCCAGGAGTACCAGTTCCAAGTATCCTAGATATAGAGACGGGGCTAAAGCTGGCCATTACAGGTATGCTACTGTTCCAGATCCGGTATATCATATTTCTATCTTCAAGAATGCATTACCTTAGGTTACTTCAAATATGGTTGTTACTAGGGAAAGCTATTATCCTTGCATTCCTTGCCTTTCATGTCAGAGTTGCAAACATTCTCAGCTTCCTGTTCATAAGATTTTTTTTTATCATTTTAGTTTGTGGCATCCATCTTAGTTGACATAATAACATTCTAATTCTCCTACAATTTCTATCCATTTGTAAAATTTAACCCCTAGTTTTGAGACCTGATGGTAGGTTTTCCCCTCCTTATATATGTTCCTTACCTGGACATAGACAACACTTATTAGTCACAATACATGAAATTATTTAGAACTACCAGATGGTAGGTTTGGAGGGGACTTTTGATAAGCCAACTGTTAAATAGAAATCTTGGTAACATTAACTTGCAACTAACCGTTATTGCTTTGTATAACTTACCATCTTTGCATTTCAGTGGTTGATGATTTCACATGTTTATTTGGCTGGATGAAGAAGGATGAAGAAGAAGAAAGTGACTGGAAAAAGGAATCTATGTACTTAAATAACATTTTCATGCTATGTTTACGTGTTATGCTATAATGAAACTTATTTAGTTCGTCATTGTACTTATGTTTCTACCATGTATTAAACTAGTATGATTATGCTATAAATGAGGATTTTCTTACATGGTCGGATTCTATTTACTGTTGTACTTTTAATAGTAGGTAGACATTGCAAATGATACCAACATAGCTAAAAACAAATGGGGAAAAATGATGAAAACTATTAATAGCACTTTTAAAATGCCATGAGTAATTAATTTTATAGCACTCTAAGAAAAACTGTAACAACACTTTTTAAACACTATGAAAAATGTTATAACAATGTTTAACATTATACAACAACATTTTCTAAATGCTATAAAGGCGTTACAATAGCGAGTTAAAACACTATTAATAGAGCCAGACTTTTAATAACAGGGCTGTCAAAACATGTCATTTAACGCTATTATATCCAGTTATAACATTTTTTGCATGCTATAAATGAGGATTTTTGGCGTAGCGGTTTAGATGAATTCAAGAGATGTCTCTCCCATAGGCAGAGTCCTGTAGAATAACCTAGAATAAAATTGATATGTACACAGGAAATTTCAACAAGTTTGCACACAGGAGTATGTGGCGGATTCGACATCAGCCAAACAACTCACTCAATAGTTTTCACACGAGAAATAGATGATAGCTACAAAAAATCTTAGGCTTATTGTTCATTATTTGGCGCAATGGATATTGAAAAGAAAAATAAAATTTGGAGTTATTGATGGGAGAATTATAGAAAAAGAAGTAGTAAAGGGGATGATAAATTGGAGAAATTAATTTGAATGATTGATAATATGTTGTTCGTTACGATGTTTGAGTTTTCTATCCTTTAAATAAAACTAGACCTAGCTATAATAGAAACCTAGAATGTCTATTGTAATTGAAATACCTAAACAACTAGATTTGCTTAATTGAAAGCTAGTAAAACTAGAAAACTCTAGAACCTACTATGTTCCTACATCATTACTCGACAACATTTTCTCTTTGTTCTTCAAAAGATAGATCTTCTTGAGTTACTTGAATGTGATTTCCAATACTGACAACATCTATAACGCATTGTTTTTTATTATTTGATCGATGTGGAGATATTGCGATCCTTAAGGCGACGAGGCAGTTGAAGCAGAAGAAGTCAAAGGTGAATTTGGTTGGGAGGTTGAGGGGAGTGTAGGAGTGGGAGAGTGGTTGAGGCCCTGGAGACCATGATGAATTTAAAAAGTGTTGAGGGTGAGTTGTGATGATGAGATCATGAGGGGTTATTGGGTTCATCCTCCATTCCACCAAAAGCTCCATTCTTTAAATGGTTTTGGCCTCGAACACAAACTTCATATCCTCTACCTAAAACAATAAAGCCCTATTAGAGATTTTCGATAAAAATGTGAATTCAAGAGATACCCATTCCATGATAGTGTGTCGCAGTCCATGATGGTGTGATCCTTGATTATTCGATAATCTCGCGGAGCACGAACATAAGATCAAGTTGTATCTCCAAAATCCCAAGCACACATCTATCAAACTTGTTTATGTTGCATCCCATTGGTAATCGTCAAGGTGTTCATAATATTTGTCGGGCATAAAACTTGGTTCGCGTCGCTAAGTATCATTGGAACACGACAATTGGACTTTGTGAGGTTGTGAAACATTATCTAAGAATGTAGTTCTCTTTTAATCAAGTAGCATAAGCGTGAGACTCGCAGACCTTTTTCGCTGAGGAAGTAACTGGTTGAGGTTAATCAAACATTGACTTAGTTGAACATCGTTATATCTGTGAGGTATTATTTGTTCGCATCTCTTTATTTACTTATGCATTTTTATTTTCTTATTGTCTTTGATATCTCATCTTGCATGTTTTCAGTGTATACGTTTTATAGATCATAGTTTAGCTCGCTTTATTTGTGCATCAAGTCTTGGATCTACTTTGTAAAAATATTTTCTTCGATCGGGTTTTAGAGTCCAAGACTTATGAGACCACCAAGACCTAGAGTTGAATCATTTCATACTTTACACCAATCTTTGAACGTTTTTATCATGCCAAGGTCTGAGATTATTTTGAGCATGGAGTTTTTCAAAGTGTTCATATAACTTTCTTGTCTTTGCATTCTTCTTCAAAAGTTTTTCAAAGAAAAAATTATCTAAAATGTAGACTTTATTTCCCCCTTTTTAATCTTGCTCATTATATCTTAGGGATCCCCTTGATTGGTATTTAGAGCATACCACTTACTTTAACTTCGAGGACTTCCTAGAAGTGTCTTTGATTGTCAAGTTACTAACCGGATCGTATAATAGTCTGATTCTCAATAGCAAGTAATTAAAGGACAATGAGGTGTTATGTTTGGTTTTAAATGCATTTTTTAACCTTGATTACATCCCTTCATGCAAGTGAGAAAAAAAGGTTCAAATATCTGTTATTCCATCAAATGCAGACTGATCTTGCTTGTATTATTGTTTAGGCCAGCATGCCCTTGGGAAATCTTTTAGCATCAGTTTGGTAACCCATTTCTTGTGGGAAGTGAAATCTAAATATTTATCAAGCAGATTTTCCTTTGTTTGGGTGTTTATTTAACAAGAAATCAATTTAGAATTTGACTAGTTTTCTATTGCTTTGGAATCTACAAATTGTTTCCATGGTACCAAACAAACCTTTAGATTTTTCACATTTTCTTCTCCATGCTTTGACCTAGTCATGCTGACCTTGACAAGTAACGCACGTGAGCCATGGACCACCGTTGTGGTGGTCGATGGCACTCCGATGCTAAAGTCATATACGGATATGAGAAATGTGTAATGATGTAAATAGGGAATTTGTAACGTATCTTAGCTTACCACCTCATGTCTTATTTATAGTGCAGAAGTCCTAGTTCGACCAGGCCATCGATGGCGCAGTTTATTAAGGAGATCTTCGTGGAAATCCTTATCTAATTAGAAGTCGTGCTGTAGAAGGGAAGTTCCCTGTTAGCCCTGTGCTCCTAGATATGCGAGAAATAATTCCCTATCTGAGGGTATTTCGTAAGAGGAAGTTTCCCTGTGTGATATGTACTCTGATATTTGTTTCCTAGTTGGAAGCAGAGAGTTGTTGTAGTTGCCTGTCCGAAGCTAATCCTCAAGATCTTGCCTTTACGGGTATTGAGGATAGCTGTGAGACATATGGGCCTAGCAGGCTGTAAGAGTTTGGGTCTCTCTGGCGAACTTCATTGGGCGGGCTTGAAAACCACTTGGGTCGATCAGTGCCGGGCTGACGTTGGGGCCCATAATTTCTCTAGATCATCATGACACGTGTATGGCTCAGGGATGTGATCATTTTGGTGTATCATCAGCTACTCCCCTCGAGTTAGTGGGCCGCACATCGGTTCACTAAGTCATATCTTGAAAAGATACGCCGCTCATGATGATTGAGTCTAGATCGTTGCTTGAGCCACACGCTGCATTTATTGAACATGCGTCGGTTCAGCGAAAAAGAGGCGGAAATCCAATCCCTATTTAGGTCATCCGTTGTGCGGAGTCTGACTCTTCTATTTACTTTGCTTTTGAAGATACTGTTATGTTCATCTTCTGACTAGAAAGCTTATTTGTCTTCTTCATGGCTCCACAAATCCTTCTTAACGACGCAACCTTGGCCAAGGGTCTGGAGTTTTTCGAAGACATGTTGCTTTCTGAGTCGGGCCTTAATGAAATCCGTAAGAAGTTTGGGGTCCCTGAGGACCTGTCGTTGTCTGTCCTGAAGAGTGACCAGACGCCAATGTCGCCAACGGCGGGGTTCATTTGCTTGTATCGTGGGATGCTTCAAACTAGAGTGTGTTTTCCCGTTCTGGGCGTGAATTGGGAATTCTTGGACCTCCTTGGGATTCTTCCGGCCCAATTGAGGCCGAATGGATATAGGATTATCTTTCTCATTTTGATTAGGGCAAACGAGGTTGGCGTCCACGTGACTCTACGAGTAATTTAGTTGTTGACTTCTCCTCGGCTGAAGAGTAACGTCGTCTGCAAGATGACGTTGCCGACTTGTTTTGTAAATTTGCCCGATGACTTCAAGTTCTGGCAGAAGTATTGCTTCTTAGCCCCCGTGGATTCAAAGTACTTCCGATTCAAGGGTCGTTCTCTCGAGTGGGAGATCAAACTACTTCGTAAGTGCAAATTTTCCCTCTGGTTTTACTGCACTTGATTATTTTCTAATCATTGCTTGTGTTTTTCCCAGGAAGGTTTCCCATTACTCCTCTCACCTAGAGGAGCAAAAGACTATGGAGAAGTTTCACGGCTTATCAACGGGGAACATGGTGGATGTCATATGAGTCCCCAACTTCATCCGTAGTGGGTTGTGGGACAACTGGCACGTAGCCCCCACTCTCTACCGAACATCACAGGTCAAGCCTGAAGATGGGCCCCTTCTAGGAAGAGGAAGGTTGTTGGGGCCAAAGCTCATGTTTTGTCCGACATGGAGGAGCCGTCTAAGACGCTTGCTTCTTTTGTGAGTTTGAAAAAGTTTTGTATCAGACCTGGGTTGTCTTTAGTACGACCCGCTCCAATGAGTGAAGGGCGTGAGTTTGATCGGTCTGTCAGGGCGGTGACTGATGTATACGACTGGGAGAAAGATTACCTGCAGCTGCCAAGGTTGAAGACAGGTCGAACCATAGTGATGTGCAGGCTGAAGCTTTGAGTGAGCGGCTGATGCAAATTGCAATGGAGGCTTTTGTCAATGCTAATTCGCATGGGACAGTTCCAATAGAAGATTCCTGTGAAGATCTGCCAGAGAGGTTGTGGAATTTGATCGTCCCATTGGTGCGCTATCTGATAGTGGCTGTGGTGGTACATGCCAAGTTTCTTGTAGTCTACATTGTTCACCGTCTCATTCCAGGCCACAACTCGAGGTGTTGGAGGGCCCTTTGGATAATTCGCTTCTTCCCCTTCTTCCGGATCTTGTTGAGTAGTCTCGCAGTAAAGGGCTGACTGCTCGTAACAAGGAAAAAGTTACGGAGGAAAGAATGGGAAGAGTGGTGACTACGAAGGGGGGTGTCGATGTGATTCTTGATCTGGGAAAGCTTCATTTGGATGCGCGGATAAGCCTATTTGCACTGGACTTGGTAAGGATGAGCATTCATGTCTGGCACCAGGAGGTTGACGTGAAGCATGCTTCAAGGAAACATAATAGCAAGCTCCATAGCTGGCTGATGGATTATGCTCCAAAACCCAAAGAGGATACACTAAAGGGGCGTATGGATAAGGATTTAAAGTACCTTATGTTGGGTATGTCTCACTTGAGCTAGGTGGTCATTGCTAGGACAGAAGTCGAGGCGACTCGTGAGAGGGTATACACCATGGAGTGTGTTTTCTCGCACATGCAGGCACAATGTTTTGAAGCATTTTATAAAATTTAGCCGTTACAAAAGTTGGTTGATGAGAAGAGGCTAAAATAATTAGCCATGGTTGCTGTGATTCAGAGGGCTCGTTTGGAGGCCCCTGAGCGTAATATGGCGGATGCGGTGTCTGAAAGAGACATACTCAAGAAGGAATTGGGCCAAACTCGCTAAGATTTGGTGGTTGTGCAGAAAGTTCCGACTGAGGCAAGCACTGCATTGCGGTCTTTCGCTGAAGATAGTGCTTTGAAGGGGGCTGACTGGGCCGCTCAGAATCAACAACTAAAGGATGATGAGCAGTTCAACACTCGGCAGGTGGGGATGGTCGATAACCGACTTGAACTGGAAAAACATGAGCTCAGTGTTGTGAAGAGTAGTCTAGCTACAGAGCAGTCTCAGGTCGACACGCAGATTGGCAAGCTATAGGTGTTGGAACGTGAACTGGCTGACGCGAAGGTGCGGAAGGAAGAGCTTCTACAGGAACAAGGCAAGTGCGATCCGCTGGGTCGTACATGGCAGGCTGGAGCTATTAGTGCTGATGAAGGAAGAGCATCCAGAATGGGATTTTGGCTGATATAAGAAGATGTCGTACGTAGACTTGTCCATTGCCTTTGCATCATCAGAAAAGGAGGGCGGTTCGGACCTTGATGCTCAGGTCGTGGCGTGTGTGGATGTGACCCCTGCTCATTCCTCCGTAAATCTTAGCTCTTCAATTTCTGTATCTTCTCATGATAAGGAGTAAACTTTGTATACTTGTACCATTTTTGTTCCGACCATTAATAAAAATAGTTTTATCTGTTTTGTGCTTGTTGTCTCTAATGTATGTTTTTTGTTTCGCCTTGTCATCTTGCTTTGGCATTGGCTATTTGAATCAATAGGATGTCGAGTGGTCTGTCTGCACTAGAGAGCTTGACCGCTTGCACTTCGAATGACTCAGGGTCATTGTTGTGTATTCATGTACGATAGTGGGCATGTCACGAACAATTTAGTCGAGGGTTGGGTTCCCGAGCTATGTCTTGTCCTCAAGGTAAGTTGCTGGAGGCTTACCTGGCTTGTCTAATTGGTCGACTGCAGCTGCTGCTATGGGCGAGTTACGATAGCCGAGTGTATGCGTCAGAGCGTTTGTACCGAGTCGGTGTCGTGAGCTTGGGTTGACACACCATGTAGCATTTATCCGGGCACTGGCGGGGCGATCTATGTGTCGGCGTAAGTGGCATTTTCTAATAATAGAATGTCGGTCCGTTTGAGCGGGAGGACACTGACTCAGCTGAGATTATTTTTGTGGTCGTTGTTTCAAATGAGAGTGGTGGTGGCGTGGTGAGCTGTTTGGGGCTCCCACCTTCTGAAGCATCTATGTCAGGACAGTATGGACTACAGGCTCGGGGAGTAAGGATTTGGTGACTACGCTAAATAGTAGTAGTCCTGTGGCGAGTCGTCGACATCAGTAAGGGACTGACTAGTTTTCCACTTTTCAAACCATCTATACCCGCGCGATGAGGGGTTACAAGTTCAAGACGAAGTGGTTTGGCGACAAGGCTGAGAAGTAGTGGCCTCGTGGTAAGTCGTCAGAATCAGTTTGGGACTGACTAGACTCCCACCTTCCAAATCATTTACACTCGTGCGCATCAAGCTACAAATTTGGGGTTTTCAATGGCCACGCTGAAGAGTAGTGGTCCCGTGGCGAGCCGTCAGAATCAGTTCACGACTGACTAGGTTCCCTTATTCTAAACTATCTATACCAGCGCAGTGGGGGCTACAAGTCCAGGGTTGGTAATTTGGCGGCTACGCTGAAAAGCAGTGGTATCGTGGCGAGCCATCAGAATCAATTTAGGATTGACTAGGCTCCTACCTTCTAAACTATCTACACCCGCGCAGTGGAGGCTACAAGTCCAGGATTGGTAATTTGGCAGCCATGCTGAAAAGCAGTGGTCTCTTAGCGAGTCATCAAAATCAGTTCGGGACTGACTCGGGTCCCACCTTCTAAACTATCTACACCCGCTTAGTGGGGGCTACAAGTCCAATGTTGGAAATTCGACGGTCACGCTGTAAAGCAGTGGTCCCATGGCAAGCCCTCAGAATCAGTTCGGAACTGACTAGGCTCCCATCTTCAAAACCATCTACACCCATGCAGTAGGGGCTACAAGTCTAGGCTTTGATCAGAAGCTTTCGTTGCCAGTTGTCACCAGTTAGGCTTACCTGATCAAGTTCGGTGATCGTTGACCATGAAGGGGGCAACGATCCCTGGTGAGTCATCATCACTAGGCGTGATAGCACTGAGGATAGCTGTGAAACATATTGGCCTAGCAGGCTATAAGAGTTCGGGTCCGTCTGGCGACTGCATTGGGTGAGCTTGGAACCGCTTGGGCTGGATCAGTGTTGGGCTGAGGCCCGTAATACATGTATGGCTCAAGGATGTGACCATTTTGGTGTATCATCAATACCAATTTTTCAACCCCTGTAAACCCAAAACGACCTCTATTACAACAGGAAAATTATCAAAATGCTTTTTACAATTTGAGCAAAGGCTTATTTCTACATTACTTGAATAATAGACAATCCTTTAGCCCAAATACCCATCGTTCCCAACTATTAGAATCATTTGTTACGGTTCAATGCTCGGTACCTTTGTCTAACGGTTTTTTCAAATAAGTATCAATATGTTATGATGATACATAAAAATTGTCACACTCCCGAACCAAACACGTGTCATGATGATTTTGAGGAACTATGGGCCCAAGCATCAGCCCAACACATACCTAGCCCAAGCGAATCTAAGCCCGCTCAACTTCAGTCCACCAAGCAGACCTGGACTCTCATAGCATGCTAGGCCCACACGTCTCACAACTATCTACGATACCCATAAGCTCTCTTCAGGCAAATATCTCGAGGATCAACTTCAGACGGGCAACTACAACTGCTATTTGCTTCCAACTAGGAAGCAAACACCAGAGTATCTTCCACACAGAGAAACTATATCTCGCGTATTTAGGAGTGCATAGCTAACATGGAACTTCCTTCCTACAGCACGACTCATAATTAGAGAGGGATCTCCACGAAGATTTCCTCCCTAAACTACGCCTACAATGGTTTGGTTGAACCATAACTTCTTGCACTATAAATAAGATATGAGGTTGGTAAGCTAAGGTACACTACAAAATCCTTGTTACAACATTACATCTTCCTCAGATCCATGTCCGACTTTAGCATTAGAGTGACATTGGCCACCCAACGGTGGTTTGTGGTTCACGTGCGTTACTTGTGCATGTTAGCAAGAACATGGTTAAAACAGAGAGCGAAAATCGACTGCATTAGTTTGGCACCGTCCGTGGGGACGACATAGTTTTTAATTCTAGACTAAGCGTCGTCTCCTACCAAAATCCAGAGAGATGGTGACATTCATGTCACGTAGACGACGGAGAACTAGGGAACATGTCCAACGCTCGGGCGATCCCTATACCATATCTCCCAACAATTTCTTGCCGCGCACAGGCATCTAGCTCATGCCCTTGTGCCATCGGCAGTAGTGATGGACCCTCAGGCAAACATGTCAGATCCAACGAAGGATGCTCAAAACTCCCTCACCCTGGGAAAAGAGTCGGCGAGAGCCGAATACGAGGTGTCACAACTCGACAAAGTACATGTGCTTCATGGCACATATTTTGAGTCCGAACTATCAAATAGGTCCAGGAAAAAGGCTCTACGCGGTATGAGGATTCAAGCTATACGTGGTGAGCATTCGACGCAACATGAGCGAAGGCGAGGCTCATCCGCGTCTCTGACGTTAACACAAGAGAATCTCCAGGGTATACAACACCCACTTAACTACTCCCTGGTTGTAACAATTTTCCTCGCAGGTTGGGAGGTAAGGTCTCTGATTGATACTGGGAGCTCGATGAACGACCTGTTCCTTTGCACGCTACGCAACATGCAACTAGATGAAATGACATTGATCCCAGGTAGTCGTCCAGTTACTGACCTTTGCGGTGAAAAACAGTTCCTCTTGGGAAAGATACAGCTGGCGATAACAGCAGGGGAGTTGAGGCCGATCCGAAACAAATCCTGGCTCTTCTCGACATGAAAGCGTCGTCCACTATTAGTGACGTTTGGAGCCTGATTAGGAGGGTACGTAGCAGCACTCAACATATTTATATCAAAGTAATTCAGCAAATGCCTCCCATTCTTCAAGATACTAAGAGGGAGTAAAGGATTTTCGTGGAGCGAGGAATGTGAACAAGTCTTTCAAAACCTGAAAGTATACATGGGGAGTCTAGAGCTACACTCAAAGCCTGCGATATGCGAAACACTGTACTTGTATCTGTCTGTTTCCAAACACGCCATCAGTTAGGCCCTTGTACTAGACGATCATGGAACCTAGATGCCAGTATACTGCACCGACAAAACCTTCGTAGAAGCAGATGCACACTACCCGGACTTGAAAAAGTTAGCTCTAGCATTGGTCATATACTCTAGGAAACTGAGGCCCTATTTTCAGGCCCACTCCATAACGCTCCTGACCAAGCATCCACTCCGATCGATATGACATAAACTTGATCTATTTAGCAGAACAACCATCAAAGCAGTTTGACATAAGCTATGCTCCAAGGACAACCATCAAAGCCCAGGCACTCGCTGGTTTCATCGCCGAGTTTACTATCGGAGAAAACCCAAAGGCAGATCCCCAACTCACGAAATCAGATGAACAAGCTTGGACCCTATGCTGTGACGGATCTTCAACTAACAACGCAAGCGAGGCCGGTATCTCACTCCCCTCCCCTAGCGGTTTCAACCTGAAAAATGCAGTCAGTTTCGGTTTCTCCGCTTCAAACAATGAGGCTGAATACGAAGCCCTCATGTCAGACCTAAAGCTAGCTTTAGGAATCAACATAGATTGCCTAACAGCGTACAACGACTCAAGGCTAGTGGTCAACCAGGTAAAAGGAGATTTCAACAGTAAAGATCCACGCATGATAGCCTACCGCGAAAAAGTACTTGGCATAATAGGCAAATTCATGAGTTGTCAGCTCAGTGCCCCAAAGACGACAACCAAAGGGCTGATGAGCTAGCGAAAGAAGCCTCGGCCTCCAACGACATTTCCAGCTGCCTCATCAAATATCAAGAGGAATCAAGCCTCAACGAGGAAGAACACTGAGATATCTACGCCACAGAAACACAGTCCGATTAGACGACTCCGATTTTATAATATATAGCATTTGAGGCTCTATCGACAGAAAAGGTCGAAGCGCGAAGACTTAAAACTAGAAAAAACAAAGTACACTCTCCTAAACGACAAGTTGTACAGAAGATCGGTCACAGGACCACTACTCCGATGTTTATCACCCCCGGAGGCTAGCTGAGTCTTGGGGACTCTCCACAATGGCATATACAGGAATCACCCAGGCGGGAAAACACTCGCCCAGAAAGCCCTGACTCTAGAATACTACTGGCCGACCAAGCAGTGGGACGCCAAAGATACAGTTCGCAAGTGCGACAAATGTCAGAGGTTCGCACCATACACCCATATGCCGGGCCAGTTACTAACTCCAATGACTAGTCTGTGGGCGTTTGTGCAATGGGGAATGGATATCGTCAGACCGCTCCCGACATCTGCTGGTAAACAATTCCTTCTTATCGTCGATGACTACTTTACCAAGTGGGTCGAGGCCAAACTCCTATCCAAAATAGGGCAGGCCCAGATCGAAAATTTCATATGGGTTGCCACTGTCTGCACATTAGCATCCCCAGAGTATTGGTCAGCGACAACGGAACCCAGTTCGAAGGTAGCAAGGTCAAAGAACTATGCAAAAGCCTAAGAGTGAAGCATCACCTTTCCTCGCCAAGACACCCCAAGGCCAATGGCCAGACAGAAGTTACCAACCGGACAATCCTATAAGCCATCAAAAGAAAACTCGATGCAGCCAAAGGAAAATGGGTTCCAGAGCTACCAGGAATACTCTGGGCATATCGAACAACCAAAAGAATCCCTACCAGAGAGACACCCTTCGCCCTAGCATATGGGTCAGAAGCTATAGTTCTCGTAGAGCTTGAGGTGTCAACCTTCCAAACGGAAGAGTTCAGACCAGACGAGAATGACGAAGCCTTACGCATTGGACTAGACCTCCTCGATAAAAAGTGGGATCTGGCCTCCACCCACTACACCAAAAGGTCTGTTTAGCTACACGGAGGTGGCCACGGCTCTAAACCATTGGTTTATTTGCCACGGCTAAAAATCGTGGCTATAATGGTCAACGACCTAAAACCGTGGCTAAAAACAGGCTTAGCCACGGTTCTAAACCGATGGTGTGTTTGCCACGGCTAAAAACCATGGCTATAGTGCCCAACGGCTTAAAACCGTTGCAAAATTGCACGTCTATTGCACGTGGATGTGTGGAGAAGTAAGTCGATTTCTCGCGGGCGAAATTTTGCGAAAAAAAATTGCTTCCCGCTTTGCGTTCCCGCTCCATCTCCCCCCAACTCTGCACTTTTCAACCCTTTGCTTCAAACCCTAAAATTTCAAGGAGAGGAAAAGGGAGAAGGAGAAGGAGAAGGAAAGAGAGAGGGAGAAGTCGAGGAGGAGCAGTAGTCGGTCGAGAAGGCATTCGAGTGATCCTGAGAAGGATGTTGAGAGAGAAGATCGAAGACCGAGGAGCAGAGACAGGGAAGCAAGAGAAAGGGAGCGCGAGCTGGAGCTTGAAATTAGAGAAAGAGAGAGGGAGAGCAGGTAATTCCTCACAAATTTGTTGTTTTAATTTGTGCTTTGTAGTTGCTACATTCTAAATTTGTTGTTTTAAATTGTGCTTTGTAGTTGTTACATTCTAATTCAATCATTCATGCATCAAGTTTTTTATTGAAGTAACAATGCAACAATAAGAGTGTTTTGATTATATCCAAACAAAAAAACAGAGTTTGGACTGGTTTGAAATTGGAAATGGAAGACAAGGTTCACCTTTCAAGAATTCAAAACCCCTGTTATATTGAATGAAATGAAAACTTAAAAAAAAACTTAATATGGGAATTTCCCTACTTTTTGGCAATTGTATTGATGCTTCTAGATGATAGGAATTAGGTATAATGCTAGGTTTCTTTGTGTCATAAGCTTGTAAATTACAATATACTTGGTTTCTCATACATGCTTACAAAAATGATAAAAGGTCATAAGTGGGAAATGCCTATTGCTACCATTGTGATCCAGTGTGTGTGATTTGTATTTCGTGTATTTGGTTTCAACTCTGCATTTATGGGTGTCTGGCAAATGGATAGTTGTTATTTTCTTCCAAATTTTTTTTTTCCATTTTTGTTTTTTTACTCTTATTTACGTCCTTAGGAGGTATAAAGAAAAGAAATAAGTTGCGGAGCCTGCAGCTGATCCAAAAAGGGATCAGAGAACTGTTTTTGCTTACCAGGTTTGGTGGCATAGTATCTCTATATTGTTAATTTTGCGTTTTTACTTGATTGTTTATTTTTATCTTTGTTTCTGTTATTGACTTGTATATTTCTATCTATCATGTCAGATGCCCTTGAAGGCGACTGAAAGCGATGTTTATGAGTTTTTTTCACAAGCGGGCAAGGTTAGCGTAGCTCATATTAATGCTACCAGTCATCCTATTACATCTTGAATAGTTCAAGATATTTTAGTATATAATTAATAATTTTATTTGCTAAGTTTTAAATGTTTTTAACATTTCATGTAGTAGTTGCAGGTCTAGTACATAGAAAGTTTAATATTGTGATCATGATTCATATCTTATTGTGCAATGCATCCTTTTAAGTTGTTCATTGCTTCCTTAATGTTCAGACTATTGACGCTCTTGATGCATGAGACACCGTTCCAAACAATATGAATTATGTCATTGAGGTACATTTGCTTCTTATTGTTGTCAAGCTCCCTTGCCTTGGATGAGGCCTAGTATAACGACTTGTTTGTGTCTCAAAATGTTGTACATTATGGCTGAATGGGAAAATGTACACATAATTATTAGTCATGTAGACTGTTTACTTTAGGTGGTATATTCATGTCAAATACCAGAATACCACCTTGTAATTACCTTTTGAATGTGCTGCCAATTTTCAAAAAATGCATCTCTTGAGAAATGAAGTTCAAATTTTCAGGTAAGGGATGTTCGACTCATAATGGATCGGAATTCTAGGCGGTCAAAAGGAGTTGGGAATGCACATATTTTTCTTCTTCAGTTGTATTGTATATATCACTCTGTATCTCTTTTGATTTTCCAACCACACTCTTATTCTGTTAGAGTGCGATAACAAATCTTGTTTTTCCAAATTGATGATTACTCTCAAATACGGTCAAGAGTATGGATAAAGGAAAACTCATATTCTTACCCCTATTCACCTACCCTCAAATAAATGCCCTTCCAATTTTCTCGTACCTAGTATAGATGACCAACTCAAATCCCTGATACGGAGATGGGGGGGGGGATTTCTTCTATTGCCATGAGGGATGTGTCTTTAGCTACTTTTATGTTGGGATGGAATTTTCTTATGGTGGCATAACTTGTGGGCTGTTGACTATGTTTTGTTTAGTGATACCTTCTATCCCTATTCTGCATCTGTCCTTTTTGCCTTTACATATCAATAAAACCATTACTACTACTTTTTCTTTTATAAATAAAACCTCAGAACAATGCCTACATTCATGCATGTGATTAATTGTATTGTACATTGAACCATTAAAGATTGTACCTAGCATGTCAATTTTCCCTTTACTGACCCGGGAATTCTTGACATGTCCATAGAAAACCTTGCATATTAATAGAAACTAAATATACTACAATATGAAGTTGTCCCTTAGAAAGCCAAACTCTAAATCTTTTGATTGCTCATCGTCGTTTGGGCTCACTTTTAGACTTCAACTATCTTTTTCCTTGTTCCTGCTTGATGAAATGATTGTACGACTGGCCTTTTCTCTCTCTCCAAGGTTTCAGCTCACATTATTGTTGTCTACCTCACTGTCCTTTTAAGAGGATTATAAATAATTGAATATGTTTCAAGGTCATATCGCTGGCCACGAGATGAAAATTACCCTTTAATTCCAACAACCGCTTAAACCACATAAGAAGAGTTTTCTGTAAAATTTTGGCTTTTAGGGTGTATTTGAGTTTTGTTTTCCATGGAAAATAAAAATAAAATAAAACAGTGGAGGCATCATGGAGGAGAATAGAGAAATAGGGCAGTGAGCATGGAAGTGGGACCTTCCACCACCTATCTTTTCTCAAAATCATGGAAATTGTTTTCCTAGGGGCGCTATGAATATTTTTTCCATGGAAAACTCTGAAAAAAAACAACTAATCTCCACAATTAGTTTTCCTCGAAAATTAAAATCAAACGCGCCCAAATCAAACACACCCTTAGGGCGAGTTTGTTTTTTCCGTGGAAAACCATAAAAAATACTAGAGGGAGGAGAGAATGAGAGGAAAAATAGGGTCTGTTTCTGGAGTTTTGAGCTATCCTCCCGCCACCCACACATTCACACATACACACACCCTTCCACTTTCTTTTCTTCAACACTATTTGTCACTATTTTTATGGTTTTCCATTGGAAAAAATCAAACACGCCTTTAGACTTCATGCCTAGATTTTCTTAGCCAGCGTATCTCATATGAAAGCAACTAAGCATTCCACTTTAGGCAGTTTGTTTCTGAGTTTGATTCTGAATTCTCTCTGGACGTGTTCTCGGACCCTTTTTCTCTGTTGTATACATTTTTTTCCTTCCATTTCTTGGTCAATGTAATAATCTATTTGTACTAAAAAACAGTACACTCGAGCGCTCTTTCCTACTATCTAGAATCCCTTATATTCTGGTTATGGCAGGTACATTGAATTTTATGATGCAATGTCGGTGCCAATGGCAATTGCACTCTCTGGAAGGCAGTTTCTTGGACAATCTGTAATGGTTAAGCCTTCTAAGGCAGACAAGAACCTTGTTCAGTCTACTGCTGGGGCATCTGGCTCTCTGACAGGAATGTATGGGGCGGTTGCTAGAAAACTTTATGTTGGGAACCTACACTTCAACATGACAGAAGAACAACTTCGACAGGTAAGAGTGAATCAACCAGTAGAAAGGTCTAGGACTGGCATTTATGATGATGTTATAAGATGTCTAGTCATCTGCATATGCCACTTGAAGTGCTTGCCCGATCATTGATGTTGGTCTATAAAAAAAAATGTCAAATGATATTGCAAAGTGGATTTCCAAAATTAGTAGCAAGTTTATAAGTTGGGAGAAGTTACTCACATTATTACCGTCCATATGGGACTACTACAATAAGGGATTTAAGAGATTCATGCCACCCTACATCATCTGGGTACAGTTTCATGCTTTCACATCTTTTTACAAAGTGCATTTTTATTGTATGATAGGTTTAGCATCATTCTATAATTGAACATGCAAGCAGAGTAATAAGCATTATTTTTTCTTTGTTTCCAAAAGTGTTTTAAAACATCTATTTAGATAGACCAATTCTCGGACAACAAGTTAGTGGCAAATGAAACTTTGGAGGACATGAAAAAGCTCCGGCAAGATAGACGTGATTTGCAAGATTAACTTGGCGAAGGGCCATAATCATAGATGGAGGTTGACGAAGGTTGGACTTTTATTTCATAGTTTTAGGGTTTTAGACTAGGAAGGCCTGTTGGGGTTTAAGAACCTGATGCCTGAAACATGGAACACCAAACCATTTGAAAAAGCAAAATAAATGATACAAGAGTATATCTCTTAGGAGCTTAGTGATCTTGAGTTGATGCCCTTCAAATTGTGAGTGCTACAAAGGGGGGTCAATATTTATGGATCTTCCTTAGGAGCTTTTTCTGGAAATATGAATTAAGTTTCCTATTTGGACATAAGTCGATGTGTGTATATATGATAGCCCCATATAGTGAGTGAGTTGGCATAAGAATTTGTATCTTTTATTAACATAATTTCTAGTTTTTCAGGAAAAAAATAAAAAATTTGATCCCTATAATGGTATAGTACAATAACAAGTATGATGCGTTATATAATGAATGTGCAAATGATTATGTGACACCGAGGTGCTTAACCACAACAAAAACACTAGTGTTGCATATCCATTGCACTTTTCAATTATTTGGTTTGGAAAAAAAATTGTTTGTCATGTTCAAGGATATCTCGTGATCCTCATACCACTTAAAACATCTACAAAGAGAGGTGTACTCGTACACTCCATGTCCAGCGACACTTTTATAGCTGGGTGCCAATTGACTTACTAGCTAATCCCATGGAGAATGAGTCCCTTTGTCTAAGATATTTTAGTTTTTCAAGGTGTAAACCTTAATCAAGTCTAAGAGCACACTTCTTCTTCTTCTAAATACTCATGAAAAGAAAAGTACATTAAGTACTCAGGTGAGAGACATTTCCCCAAAATTTTCTAGGCAGAACAACATTCTAAGCTAGCCGCCAGGCAATGTTAAGAGTGGAACTCTTCCTCCATGAGGAGCAAATGTCAATAAAAGAATCTGTCACCACTCAAAAAATTCAAAAGCGAGTCAAAAAGAAACTCTATAAAACCAACAGGGTTGAATGTTACAACAATCTCTCAATAACCTACAAATTGCAAGATAAAATAAATAACTAAATTGTTTGGAAAACATATAAGAAGATAACTAAAGGAAAAAGAATTTAAAGATATGCTCTTCAATAACAATCTATTATTAGCACACAGTTTTTATCATCTCACTGTTGTAGCTATATTCATATTATACAGTTTCATCTACTAAAATCTCTTTCTTTCACTTGTATTTAAATAAATTGCCAATTGTATTATTATGGTGAATGCAAGTTAAGCAGTGAATTTATCAGCATTAAACTCCTTTCAAGAATATCAACTTCATGTTTTTCTTAGATATGTAGATACTAGTGCCACCACCTTTATCTGCCAGTTGGCTTCTTTTATAAATTTATTCATCATTGATTGATTATTAACTAGCATATATTTACAGGCAGCTAAGAAAAGATTTGAAGTTTTACGCCAAACAGATACCCTGCCAGTTGGCTTCTTTTGGATATAACTGTAGGTTGAAACGTTTGTCAGGATGTTGTGTTGTTGACAAGGTATACTTTATATATAACCTCTGTCATTTCAACTTAAACTGTTTTAAGATAATAGTCATATCATTTTATTAGGAAAATGATTTAGTTGTGCCATTAGCACGTGAAAAAGTCTGTCAGCAAAGTAGAATGAGAATTGAGAAACTTTGTGATGCCAACACTCTTTACCAAAATTTTCAGAATTCTTTTCCCTCTGTAAATTAGAATGAGAATTAAGAGTTTGTTTTTTTCAGTAAATTATTTCAGTGCTTTCTGCTAGTTTCAAAACTATTAATTCTCAAAAAATATAAATTATTTGCCAGAAGGTATATGTTTTTCTTTTTAATCCCTCCTCATCTCCCTTTCAGTATTGAACTAATTAGATGACATTTAATCCAGACAATTAATTCATATTTTTGGTACTGGATGGCACACAGGTACACGTTTGGCTATATCTATCCAAGGTGATGAATCCTACGAGAAGGATGTTGATGCTACAATGATTCTGCATCATCTACCAAGTACTGAAGACAAAACCAGCAGAGTGCATGCTACAAGGAGGGATGCTTATCAATGATACTGTTCTCCATGTGAGTATCTTCTTATTATCATGCAAACGTTCTTATACATTTGCATGCCAAGTCGGCCATGTGTTGTGTTGTGTTGTGTTCTTATACATACGTTCTTTATACCATATTGTTCTCATCATCGTGTAAAACATTCTGTGATATATTTCAGATTTTGTTCATTTTTTACTTCTTAATAAAGGAGACTAGTGATCTGTGGTTGTAGGAGTTCTACATCCTAGTTAGAGTCATTTGTTGAAACTTGTAATGTAGAATGCTTGTAGTTCTTCTAATAAATTGGTTGTAAAACATTGCATGCATTATGTTTCTTGTTTATCTACCGTTCTCTTGACAAAGTTTTATGTCATCGGATGGTTGCATGGTTTCCCGATTGGCGTTCTTGTTGAGTAGGAAGAGTCAGATTATTCCTATGTTGGATTCCAATATCTGCTTTTATTTTATTGACCTATGGATAAAATTATTTAGAGATTAGTGTTTCCCTTTTGTGTTTTTCTATTGCCGTGATATATACTCTTTTCCTGAATAAATGTCTTTGCCTCTTTCAAATAAAAAAATGGCACTTGAGCTTACTTATTTCTTCTCCTGTTTCGTTTATGTTTCCTGATACTGCTACTTTACTATTTCCATTTGAATATTAGATGAACGCCAGTATGGCGTGAACATCGTTAAGCTAACTGCTTCTCTTAATTGACTGCCAGGTACTGCTGCGTAGATTTCAAGTAACCCACAATCTCTCATTTGATGGAGTTCTAGACTTCTTGAACTCAAAGAAGATGACAGAAGTTGGGCCCCTCGATTTAATTGATGATGAGGCTAGTGATGTAGAAGAAGGCATTAATCGCCAAACTCGAAGAAAGTTGGGTTATGATCTACCAGGTTCCATGCCCAACAATGGAAGGCCAGTTATCCGAACAAAGTGCTTGAGGATTGCACCTACAGGTCGTTGTTGGGCGGCAGCAACAACAGAAGGCATTTTGATTTACTCAATAGACGATTCTTTCATTTTCAATCCCACTGATCTTGACATAGATGTTACACCAGAGGTACTTGCTTGTTTAGCTTGCACATTATTTCTTTCAGTTATCTTTGTCTTAAGCTTCTTTGTTCCAATGCACTGACTATTCTTGTCACACGATGTTTAACAGGCAGTAGATATAGCTCTTAGTGAGAGTCAATATCAAAGGGCATTGGTGCTCAGCCTTCGTCTGAATGAAGATTCCCTGATTAAAAAATGCATTATTTCTGTGGTTTTTGCTGATATACCAGCTGTTGCTTCACCCCGAGCAAGCTTAGTCAGCCAATACTAATGAAGATAGATTTTGGTTCACCCCAACACCTAGTCTGTTTTTTGCAGGCATTGGCGGTTTAGTAAGTGGGAGTCTAATCAGCACTGCCACGCTTGGTGACGACGACTTGACAGGGATCATTGCCCCATTCACGGTCAATATTCGTCGAACCTAATCAGGTAAGCCTAACTGGTGATGACCAGCAACGAAAGCTTCTGATCAAAACTTGGACTTGTAGACCCTATTGCTGTAGATAGTCCGGAAGGTGGGAGCCTAGTCAGTCCCGAATTTATTTCGATGGCTCGTCACGAGACCACTGCTCTTCAGCGTGGCTGCCAAAACCCTCTCAAACATGTAGCCCCCATAGCTTAGTAGGGTGTCGACGGTTCGAAAAGTGGAAGCTAATAAGTCCCGAATTGATTTCGACGGCTTGCCACGGGACCACTGCTCTTCAGCCTGGTTGCCAAACCTTTACTCCCCGAATTTTTGACCTCTTTGCTCGGTCATAAATAATTCGAAAGGTGGAAGCCTAGTCAGTCCTGAACTGATTCCGACGGCTTGCCATGGGACCACTACTCTTCAGCTTGGTCGGCAAACGCTTACTCCCCGAATCTATCGACCGCTCTACTCAATCATAAACGATTCGAAATAAGGGAATCTCAAATAGCTTTCCACATGACTTCTGCTCTCCCTTAGGACTACAGACGAAAATATGAGCTTAGCTGAGTCAACGCCTTCACGCTCAAACAGATTGACATTCTAACATTAGAAAAAAGGGCACTCATGTTGATACAATGATAGTACAAGCAGTACCCAAATGAAAACTAATTATGATGCCAACCCGAGCTTACGACGCCTGACTCGTGTGAACACTCTGACTTATATTTTTAGCCACCATAGCTTTCCAGTGGCAACAGCTACAGCTGACCAGTCAGACAAACAAGAAAAAAACTCAAGGAGCTTACTTATGGGACAGGACACAACTCGGGTGACTCAACCCCTAGTTAAATTGTTCGTAACATGCCCGCTATTGGACATAACTATGCAGCAATGACCCCAAGTCATTCACAATACAAAGCGGTCAAGCTCTCTGCTGCAGATAGACTAGACAACGTCCTATTGATTCAACCAGCCTATGGTGAAGTAAGACGACAAGGAAAAACGAAAAACATACAATAGAGACGCCAAGTACGAAACAAAAAATATTGTTTTCATTAATGGCCAAAGACAAAAAGCATACAAACGCACCAAGTTTGCTCCTAATTAGGATAAGGTACATGTAACGACCTTACTTTAACATATAATAATTTTTATTTAATTAATTAATTATTTATTTATTTAATTTTAATTTTATTAAATGTGCGGTGGCGTCAAGTAGTAAGAGGGGGTGTCCCTAACCTCGAGCAAAGCAATGGAAAAGGATTTGGTCTTAGTATGAATAAATAGGGTTTAGGTTTCTTCTTTCTTTTTTCTCGCCGCTAACACAAAAAAAAGAGGAGAAGAAGAGAGGGAGAAAGGAAGAAGGAGAAAAGCAAACAAGTGAGTCTTCTTACTACTCCATTTACACGTGATTCCTTTGAAAACTACTTATTACTTATTATATTCATTGATTTCTTTTGTGTCAGAAATCAATCCTTCGGTCATGTTTTGGTTTGACATTGTATGTTGTGCGATAGTTTATTTAAGGGGTTTGGCTCATGCCTATGTAGGTACATGTATGTGCTTTGATGTGCAATAAATATCTATTTTGTGTCAGGAAATCAATCACTTAGGATTTCATTAGTTCCATATTAGCTATGAAATGAAATTCTGCATGTATCATAGAGTCAAGGTTTGGGTTGTGTCCCATCCAAGTTGGATGTTGACAGGTTGGGAATGTGGGGTTGGGTCTCACGTATGTTTGACATTAGTAAAGGAATTGCAATGGGAATTCATTGCAAATTCGAGATTTTATCTTAGAGTGGGCCCCACTGCAACTTTTTACATTTGCAAATTTTGAGATTTTATTCAGGGTGGGTCCCACTGCAACTTTTTACATTTGCAAATTTGAGATTTTTTCCAAGGTGGGTCCCACTGCAAGCTTTTCACATTGCAAAATTTGAGAATCGAGATTTTATCTTAGGGTGGGCCCACTGCAACCTTTTACATTTGCAAAATTTGAGATTTTATAACTTTTTACATTTGCAAAATTTGAGATTTTATCCAAGGTGGGTCCCACTGCAAGCTTTTCACATTGCAAATTTGAGAATCGAGATTTATCTAGGGTGGGCCCCACTGTAAGTTTTTTACATTTGCAAATTTGAGATTTTATCCAGGGTGGGTCTCACTAGGTCCCACCTTATGAGGGTATTTGCTACGTGGAATTAGGTTTTTTTTTTTATGAGGTTGCCTTATTTGTGGTGTTTTGTGCTGCAAACGCTTGATCTCCAATATTTTTGATCTGTTTGATGTGTGAGATTTTCCTAACTTGCTGGGTTCATGTTTGGGGTCACCCATGTTTACCATTTTATTGATTGGGTGTGACTTTGTTTGGTTGGTGTTTGAATGGTTGATGAATATTAATGCATTGTGATAAATTTGGAGATTTGTATGCATATTGACTTGTTTATGCATTATGAAGAATTTGGATATTTGAATCAAGGAGTGACTTGATTGTCATATTGTTTTTTTTTTTTTTTTTTGGAAATTAGTCATATTGTTACATTGCCTGATTAATGAATATGCTATGTTTTCCCCAAAAATGTGGGTGAATAGATTGTGAATCAATTCAGGTATGACAAAATGTCATTGTGGAAGAATTATGAATTATGAAAAATAAATGATATTGGTAAACCTGGATTTCTGAAAATATAAAACACTTGGGCTTGTATCACTTAGAACTACCACATTTCTTTTGTTTATTATTTCCCCTCTCTTACTAGAGAAACTAAATGACCAGTGGGTCGTCTTGCGGAGTTGGGGCACCTATTTCTTACTAGAGAAACTAAAATAACATTCGGGTTAGTCTTGCGGAAATGTGGTGAATTGGTATGCCTAAAATAGGCTTTGATATTTATCCTTCAAAAATGTGACGCGAGTTTATGCGTATTGATAGCCCAAGGGTGGCTTTTGGTACTCATATAGTTAGGGGTATCCGCGATGCATGCCTGTATGTGATGTCCCTACTTAGGCATGGATGACGGAGTAGTCCTCCTTTATATGAGAGAGGCATACGGGCATGTATGTTCGGCACGGAGGTGGTGCGAATGTGGTATCGTCTAAGTGATCATTCCGTTAAAAAGATGAACCAAATTTAAATAAAAATGAATAAGCTACATTTATATGTTTCTAATCATATTTCATGTAAGATGACAAGTCTACTAATATTTCTGCAGGTTAGACTTGCCACAGTCAACTTCCATCTAGTAGATACAAATAAGTGCATATTTACTTATTAGAATTAAGATACGAATGCCTCGTGGACGAACCACCTGTGTGTTTTTTATTTCTTTATCGTACTATTTTTGGTCATATCTTGTAATTTTCTTTATTGATTTTTGTGGGAAATAAAGAGATTTCACACCAGCTTTATTGCTGACCCAAATGGGCTTTGGCTTCTTGGGTACATTCCTTCGGGAATGTAGCCGACTAGCTTATTTTCAGGATACAGTAATCTCGGGCGGGCTTAGAGCATTTCGTACCAGACGTGACGAGCATTGCTGAGAGTTGCGTGTGTTCGAAAGATTAGATCTTTCTATTTGTAGGTGTTAGTTCAATTCTTGTAATTTGAACTCGGAGTTATTCATTATTTTTTTTAGTGATACATTCGTAAAGTGTTGAACTTGTTAGCGTTGGCTCTGCGAGTTTTAAAAATTTTCTTCCTTTGATGGACTTTTAAATCAGTTGTGTTTTTCCCTCTATTTGGTAAATTGTGCAAAATTTATTATTTCTCGTGGATGCCAACTGTTATTTTTCGTGAATGAAAATTCATGTCCCGACTTTTGGGAAAATGGATAATCCTACGTGGATTTTTTGGGATTTTTGTTTTTCTCAAAAATCGGGGCATGACAGTACAGAAACAGAAGAACTGAGCCTAGGAGGAACAAGGGCAGAAGTTGCATACTCCTCAGGTTTTGGAGCGTTGTCCATCGGCCAACTGTGACGCCTGCTTATATGTTTCCTCGAAGCATACTCAACATCCCTCTCTTGGTGCGAGACATGCAAGCTCATCTTCACCAAGTCTGGTGCAAACAGACTTATCGGTGCATCAAAATGAAACTTCCCCTAACAGGAACTATTCCAGCGCCCTTTACGGTCGCCACTGTTCGCGGACTCTCCTTCGTGGCTTTTCCCTTGTCAAGAACGAGCAATCCTTTATTGTGAGACAACCCAATAGGATCCAGAGGCAAAAGAGGGACCGAAGTATCCAAAGGACCTTACAATAGTTTTAGTCGTGGCCTAGAACGAGACGATGAGTAATGCAGACTACAGGAGACACGATCACTTTCAGGCGAGTCAACGGTAGGTTGATCAGATTCCACCACCTCAGGCGAATCTTTAGTAGAGCCCTCTACAAGAGCAACCCCACGTGAATCAGTGCTAGCAGAAGCGGCCATCAACTTGCACGTCACTAAGGTTCGATCCGTCAGCAACTCCAGCCAATCGCAGATACTCTTTCTCCAAACTAGGAACATTAGTCCCCGCCTCAATAGACCTAGCAGACTCGCGTTCCTCTCTCAACGGAGCAGGTCGTGACGAAGACGGACCGGCCCTAACGCATGGCTTTTTCCTCACCAAGGAAGTAAGCGTCTCAGATGGATCCTTCGCATTAGACATAATGGGTGTCTTGGCTCTAGCAGCCTTCCTCTTTCTGGAAGGAGCCCTTCTTCCAGCTTAATGCGCAACTCTCGATATAGAGTAGGGGGAACGTGCCAGTTCTCCCACAGTCCACTACGGATGAAATTGGAAACTCTTATGATATCAACCGCCTCCCCTTTTGCCATGACACAGAATGCCTCCATGGTGGTTTGCTCCTCTAAGGTAAGAGGATTAGTGGGAAATCTTCCTGTAAAAGAAAACATACAATGATCATTCAGCCCACTATCAAGCACATCAAAGTCAAAGGAAAGGAGTTGAACTTACGAAACAGCCTAAACTGTCGCTCAAGCGCATGAACTTTACATTGAAAATACTTTGAATCCGCAAGAGCCAAGAAGCGGTACTTCTGCCAGAACTTGAAATCATCTGGCAGTTTACAGAAGCAACTCGGCGACTTCATTTTGCAAACAACATTGCTCTGCAATCAAGAACCGGTCAGAAATTGGATCACCCGCGGAGTCACATTAACGTCGGCCTACTTAGCACATAGTAGAATCATGAGAATGCTCCTGTATCCATTGGGTCCCAATTGAGCCGGAGGGATCCCCAAGAAATCCAAGTACCAGGAAGCGCGCTCTAGCTTGAAACGTCCCTTGATGCAAACAGGTGAAGCCAATCAGAGACGATATTGGCGTCTGCTCGCCCGCCAGAAGATACAACGATAAGTCTTTGGGAACTCCATACCTTGCACGGGTTTCAGTGAGACTAGGCTCGGACAACAGTCTGTCTTCAAAAGACTCTAAATCCTTGGCCAGAACAACATCATCAAGAAGGTTTTCTCGAGCCATGGAAAAGACGAACGAACATCTCGGAACAATATCTTCAAAAGCAGGTGAAGCATAAAGGTTAGCCTCAACACTGTGGATGACCTATATAAAGGACAGGTTCCCGCCTCTTTTTCGCCGAACCGACGCATGCCCAATTAATGCCGCATGCGGCTCAAGCATAGATTCAGACTCAATCATCATGAACATTGCATCCCTTCAAGAAATGACTTCGTGAACCGATGTGATGGCCCGCTAACTCGGGGGGAGTAGCTGTTGATACATAAAAATGGTCAGACTCTCGAGCTAAGCACATGTCATGATGATCTCGAGGAACTATGGGCCCAAGCATCGGCCCAACATAGATCTCGCCCAAACGGATCTAAGCCTACTCTACTTTAGTCCGCCAAGCAGACCTGGACTCTTACATCATGCTAGGGCCACACGTCTCACAACTATCCACGATACTCATAAGCCCTCTTCAGGCAAGTATCTCGAATATCAGCTTTGGATGGGCAACTACAGCTGCTCTTTGCTTCAAACTAGGAAGCAAACACTAGAGTATCTTCCACACAGAGAAACTCTCTTCTACGGATTGTTCTTGGATTGAGAACTATCTCCCACGTATTTAGGAGTGCATAGCTAACAAGGAACTTCCCTCCTCCTTAAACTATGCCTACGATGACTTGGTTGAACCAGAACTCCTTACACTATAAATAAGACATGAGGTTGGTAAGCTAAGGTACGTTACAAAAATCCCTATTACAACATTACTTATTCCTCAGATCCCTGTCTAACTCTAGCACCGGAGTGTCATCGGCCACCCCATGGTGGTCTTTGGCTCACATGTGCTACTTGTGAATGTCAGCAGGAACAAGGTCAAAGCAGGGAGCGAAAATCGACTGCATCACGTTACATTTAAATTTGGTTTTGATTTCTAATCAGGATAAAGTTAATTTGGGTTTGGGTCTTATAGTTTGTACCAATTTTGAGTTTGGATCTCAAATTTGTCAAGCTTTAAGTCTGGGTTCCAAGACTATGTTAACAAAAGGGACTCTAACCCAAATTAACCAAAATAATATAGGCAAAACTTAAAACCCTGAAAATTTTCACGCTGCTATCAGATTCAAGTCTATTTAGCCTAAAATTCTCTAACTAAATAAATAACAAAAATAAAGGCAAGTAATTCCTTGTATTTTTTTCATCTCCTCGTAAGGGATTTAGATTCTAAAAGCACAAAATTTAGGCTTACATCCAAAATCCAAAATCCAATGAAACCTCATTCAAAGGATTTCAGAAGCCAAATCCATTAACAACCCTACCTTCTAGTAAATATCTAATCGGAGACTATGCAATGAAATTGCCATCAGCAACAAGGGGAAGCGGGCATCAATTATAGGTATAAATCCTTATCTAAAAATGAAAATACGGACGAAAATAGAAGAAAACAAAAGAGATACTTGTTGTCGTTCAATTAACTGTGGCTGTGTTGTCCCCACCACCTACCAATCTTCTCGTATTCTTCGCTTCCACAACAACGCTGGCAATCAACCAAACCCAGGCACAGAGCCACGTGGGGGCAAGTGGGGGCACCTGCCCCCACTGACTTTTGAGAGAAATTTTTTTTTTATACATACCCCAAATCTAGCTGAAAAGTTGTTTACCTTCTGTAACACTTCACCTTTTATACTGAAAAGCTATACCTATACCTGTTCTGTTCAGCTGTTTGTTCTTCACCTTTTCATTCACCTTCTTCATCTTCCTTCTCGTACGTACTTCGTGTTCAAGAACTGGAAGATTGGAAACACCATCTGTGGACTGTGAAATCCGTCTCCAGACTCCAGGTTTGAATCTATGAAATTTTCTTTTGGGGTTCT
Source organism: Berberis thunbergii (assembly GCA_003290165.1). Classification (NCBI taxonomy): domain Eukaryota; kingdom Viridiplantae; phylum Streptophyta; class Magnoliopsida; order Ranunculales; family Berberidaceae; genus Berberis; species Berberis thunbergii. Next base: position 197,431 of record QNQO01010002.1, on the reverse strand, counting down.
TTGATTTCAACAGAGTTTTTTGGTCACTGCATTTGGGTGCTATGTTTATGAGTTTTGGTTCAAAGTTATATGCTCTGTTTGATTGTTTGAAGACACCAAAACACAAAAGTGACAAAACCCAATCTTTGAAACTCAGCTGTTTGATTGTTTAATGTCCTAAAACTCAACTGTCTGTGTCTTTGTGGTTGTGGCCTCACCATTCGATGTGATGGGTTCCTTCTCTTCCATTTGGGTGCTCTGTGCTCAATGATTTCACAATTACTGAAAAATCACCTTGAAAAAGGGAAGCATAGCAACAAACAACTGAAGGATAAAGTAGGCTAAGTAGCCTTCATAGACATTAAGATTTTACAGTAAACCAGTGGGTGTCTTAATGCTTTGTTACCGTATTTGATATACCACATACAAGATACAAGTGCCAAGTTCAAAAGGAGCTAAGATGAAAACTACAATCCATACCATTTAAGCTAAATCGAGTATGGAAAGCTTTGGCATAATCTTTAGTAAATATAGACATAATTTAAGATTCAATATTAAGAAATTGCTTTCCAAAAAAAAAAGATTCAATATTAATAAAGAAATATGAAAATACATGTGGAATTTGTGTTACAAATTAAAAGAATGGAATCCCAGTTTACAATAAGAGAATGAAAAATACATGTTTTTGAACAAACAAAATCAAAAGGCCCAAACTTTGTCATCCTGCTCAAACTCAAAAGGCCCAAACTTTGAACAAACAAACAAGTTTTAGATTGGATGCAAGGTAGTAAGAATAAGAGACCAGATTATATGGTGGGTGTTTTACATCCCCATCACTATGTGTTATTAGGTAAAGTTTCAATTTGTATGATATGTTTAATTTTCTATTCTGAGATCAAATTTGCATTGTTGATATTTAGCTAATAGGTGTTGTTACAACCTTTGTTATATGTGCCATTGAATTTAGTTTTCTTCCTTTTCTCATTGAACTGCTTGTGTGTCAATTGCAGCTTTGAAAATCTTCAATTTTGGGTGTTTTATTATTGGTGGCGATACTTCTATTGTGGACCTGTGGTGCTTCATTAATAGAGGTATATTGATTTGTTATTTTGGAAATATGTATGATTTATTACATAGTTTATTACATGAAAATATAGTTTTAGTTTATTCATTTAAAGTTTTAGAATATATAAATATATAGAATGCATTCTTATATAATCTTTGTTTTATTTCAGTTATGGATAAGTTTTTAAAAAGAAAGTCAGTAAGTGATTTACCACCTCCAGCACAAAATAAAGATGATCATAATTTATCAGAACCAATCTCAAAGAAAAGTCATTTAGAGGTTGACCTATCAAATCTTTCAACTGATCCTGGTTTAAGAATTCGTATTTCTGATTACCATCCGAATGATCAAGAGGTTGTTAGAAGAGCTTATTTGCAAAGGGGTCCATGTCAGCCAATAAACTACACATTCCCACAAAAAAAAATAGGAGGTACGCTACGTCGTTTTAATGTAACTTGGTTTACGGAGTATAAGAGTTGGCTGGAGTATAGCATAACAAAGGATGCTGCGTTTTGTCTCCATTGCTATCTTTTTAGAAGTGTCGGAATCGGAGAACAAGGGGGTGGTGATTGTTTTGTTGGTGAAGGATTCAGTAATTGGAAAAAAAAAGAGACTTACAACTCATGTAGGAAAGCCTAATAGTTTGCATACTCAAGCTTATATGAAGAGTCAAAGTTTAATGAATCAAAAACATCATATCCAATCATTTTTATCTAAACAATCAGATGCAGAGAAAATGGAATACCGGGTTCGTTTATCAGCTTCAGTTGATTGCATTCGGTTTCTTCTGCGACAAGGGTTGGCTTTTCGTGGTGATGATGAATCAATAAATTCAATTAACCATGGAAATTTTTTGGAACTTTTACAATATACAGCTAATCACAATGAAGAGATCAAGAGCGTGGTTCTAAAAAATGCTCCAGAGAACCACAGACTCACTGCACCTGATATTCAAAAAGATATTACACGTGCAGCTGCATGTGAGACCACTCTTGCTATACTCAAAGATCTTGGAGATGCATTCTTTGCCGTTTTAATTGATGAGTCTCGTGATGTATCAGTTAAAGAGCAAATGGATGTTGTCTTGCGCTATGTGAACAAGAAGGGATGTATAGTTGAACGTTTCCTTGGAATTATGCATGTTACTGAAACAAAGGCAATTTCACTCAAGACAGCACTTGTAAAAATGTTTTCTGATCATAAGTTGAATATAACGAGGTTACGTGGCCAAGGTTATGATGGGGCGAGCAATATGCAAGGCGAATTTAACGGACTTAAATCTTTGATTCTCAAGGAAAATAAGTCTGCATTTTATATACATTGTTTTGCGCATCAGCTTCAGTTAGCGCTTGTACATGTTGCAAAGAATCATCCTCAGATTGCTTTGCTCTTCAACTTGGTTTCAAGTGCGGTGAACATTGTTGCACCCTCATGCAAGCGTCAGGAAATTTTTCGAGACAAACAAGCTGTTAAAATTCTTGAAAAACTCAATAGTGGCGAACTATCAAGTGGTCAAGGGTTGAATCAAGAAACCAATCTCAAACGACCTGGTGATACACGTTGGGGATCTTACTATAAAACCTTAATAAGTTTGCTTCTTAATTTTTCTTCAGTGATTGATGTGCTCCAAATTGTTGTGAAACATGGTTTAAACTCAGACCAAAAGGGAGAAGCATATGCTTTATTAGATTCTATGCAATCTTTTGAGTTCATCTTCAATTTGCACTTAATGAAGGATATATTGGCGATAACCTGGGATTTGTCAATAGCATTACAAAGAAAAGATCAAGATATTGTCAATGCGATGACCTTAGTTAAAATCTCCAAACAACGATTGCAAATGATGAGGGAAGATGGATGGAATATACTTGTGGACAATGTTGCTTCATTTTGTGCAAAACACGATATTGTTGTTCTTGAGATGGATGATACATTTATACAACGAGGAAGATCACGACGCAATACTGAAAAATTAACCAACCTATATCATTATCGAGTTGAATTATTCTATACCAGCATAGATATGCAACTCCAAGAGCTAAATAACCGCTTTGATGAGGTGAACACCGAATTGCTTCTTTGTATGGCATGCTTAAATCCAAGTGATTCTTTTTCAGCTTTTGATAGTCAGCGGTTGATTCGGCTCGCTCAATTTTATCCAGCTGATTTTTCAAATGTTGATCTTATGGTACTTCATGATCAATTGGAAACTTATGTTATTGATATGCGTTCCAACAATGAATTTTCAAATGTCAATGGACTCAGCGGTTTAGCTAAGAAGATGGTTGAGACCAAGAAGGAATTTGTCTATCCCCTGGTTTATTTACTCATAACATTGTCACTCATCCTACCAGTTGCCACCGCTTCAGTTGAGAGAGCATTTTCTGCTATGAATATAGTGAAGAGTCGGTTACGAAATCGAATGGGAGATGATTGGATGAATGATTGTTTAGTTACGTATATTGAAAATGAAGTTTTTGATGGCATTGACAACGAAGCAATCATGAAACGATTTCAGGGTATGAAAGCGCGTCGAAGCCAGTTGTAATATTTTTTTATTCTAACTGGGGAGGGGGAGGGGGAGGGGGGAGATAGAGTTTTTTGGTATTCATGGATGTAGATATGTAAAAGTTCAAATTATAGAACTATATTTTTGTATATCCAAAGTGGTCTTCATCCTTTTTTTGAATGAAAATCTTTTATTATATTAGATGAAGTTTTGTATAGTCATTTATGTCTTGTTCAAGTTATAAAATACATATATATATATGTTAAAGTAACTAATTTTATATTATATTTATCATATTTAATTAATTATGACATCACTCCGCCCCCCCTCAACAAAAATCCTGGCTCCGTCACTGACCAAACCAATGACATCCAAATTTTCTCTCCTCCTCCTAACATCATCCTCATTATGGGTCTCCACACCCGCCGCGACTCACTCTCTACTTCTTCCTACACTACTTCGCGCTCCGAATTATCCATGTTTGATAATTTGGACTGCAAGCTTGAATGGCCGTTTGGAAAGATCGAGGGCCTCGATATGGACGATCTTCGGGAAACCGCGTATGAGATTTTTTCACGTCATGTAGGTCATACCCTGGTTTTGGTGGGAGGAATGCATTGACGTACTATTCTTCTTCGCATGCTGCATTGGCGGAAGAGGGAGGTGGTGGAGTTGGGTCGAGGTCCTCGACTAATCTTAATGGTGCTGGTGCTGGTTCTGGTCATGTTGTGATGACCAACAGTAGGGTCAAGAGAGCGCTTGGGCTTAAGATTGCAAAGCGGGCTTCGCCTAAGAGGCCGTCAAAGCCTTCCTCCCCTAAGAACCAGGCAATTTCTGGATTTCATAACACTCTTAGCAATAATAACAACAACAGCAATGTGAACCCAGGTCTGTATTTCACCGCGCCTCCTATGATGAGGTTGAAACGACCATTGACATCGGCAGAGCTTATGAGACAACAGATGAAAGTGTCAGATCAGAAAGATAATCGCCTTCGCAAAACCCTCATGAGGACTCTAGTTGGCCAGGTGAATTTTATTCTTATTTATGCACATGTGCATGTACATATGATCATTAAAATTTTACACGATAACTTTTGTTATATATATCGAGCTGTCCACAATATGTCGTCTATTAAATCATTTTTTCATAGAATGCATACCTACTTTAAAGATTTTTAATGTTAATTATGCAATGTTATGAACTCAGGAAATGTGGAATAGAAACTAAAGCCAAACGGATTTGGAACAAGTTGATGATTCTGAATTATTTTACAATCCAGGCTGCAGAACATATTCACCTCGAAAATGTTTGTTTCCTTGATCAATTCTCACCCATTAATTATTGTTTTTTTTTTCAACAGATGGGCAGGCGAGCGGAAACCATCATCCTACCACTGGAGCTCCTCCGCCACTTGAAACCATCAGAGTTCAATGATCCCCATGAGTATCACCTATGGCAAAAGCGCCAGCTCAAAGTTCTCGAAGGAGGTCTCCTACTGTACCCATATCTCCCTGCAGACAAATCAAACAACCATGTAATGCAGCTACGAGAAATCATCCAAGGAAGTGAGTTGAAGCCTATTGACACTGGTCGAAACTCTGAAACAATGCGGACCTTGTGCCATTGTATTATGTCATTGGCGTGGAGAATGAACAATGGAACTGCTTCTGATGCTTGTCACTGGGCCGACGGTTACCCTCTAAACATCCACATTTACCTTTCTCTGCTGCACTCCGTATTTGACCTCAAAGACGAGACAGTGGTCCTTGATGATGTCGATGAGCTGTTGGAACTCATGAAGAAAACGTGGTCCACTCTAGGAATCAGCAAACTGATTCATAACATTTGCTTTACTTGGATATTCTTTCGACAGTATGTTGGAACGGGACAGACTGAACCGGACCTTTTATGTGCTTCTCTTGCTATGTTGGCTGAAGTAGCTAACGACGCCAGGAGAGCTGATCGAGAAGTTATCTACTTTAAGGTCTTATCATCAGCTTTGACTTCGATTCTCAAGTGGTCAGAGAAAAGACTGATCGATTATCATGAAAGCTTTAGTAAAGGGCCGCTGGGATTGATGGAGAACCTTTTGCCTTTAGCTTTATCGGCTGCAAGGATATTGGATGAAGATGTATCAAGTCCTACGGTGATACAAGAGAGAGATGCATCAGCTATTACCACAGAGAATAGGGTAGATTTTTTCATAAGATCATCTCTCCGAAATGCATTTGGAAAGGTTCGTGTTATAGCATTATTTGTTGATTTCGTTGCACTCTATTTTATCAATGTATGTCTAATAATTATACATTTAAAATTAAAAAGGATTGTGTGCTTTCTTTTTTATGTTCTAAAGATGTTAGAGAAAGAAACCCTGCTGTCGACTGAGAAAGATAACGCAAATGAAGAAGCAAGTGAAGTGCTACTTCAGTTGGCTAAAGAAACAGAGGAATTGGCTGTTAAAGAGAAGGAAAACTTTAGTCCCATACTCAATAGATGGCACCCAATTGCAGGTGGAGTTGCTGCGATGACCCTCCATAGTTGCTACGGAACTGTTTTAAAACAGTACTTAAGTGGAGTCTCAACATTGACGACCGTGGTGATTACAGTCTTGCAAAAAGCAGGAAAGCTAGAGAAGCTTTTGGTCCAAATGGTAGTTGAAGACTGTTGAATGTGAAGATGGAGGAAAGGCTGTTGTTAGAGAGATGGTCCCTTATGAGGTTGATTCCATCATTTTCAGTCTCCTGAAGGCATGGATTGATGAGAGGTTGAAGGGAATGAAGGGATATCTTGAGAGAGCCAAAGAAACTGAGGTATGTTATACCTCTTTTGCAGTAATTTCAACATATTTGTGATCGACTATTTAACATTATAGCTCATATTGAGCTGATCAAACAGTAATAGACTGATGTGTTGTACTTCAACTTTCAGACTTGGAATCCAAAGTCCAAATCCGAGTCTTATGCTCAATCTGCCGTGGAGTTGATAAAGCTCGCCACAGATTCTGTGGATGACTTTTATGAAATCCCCATTGGCATTTCGGAGGATATAGTTCAAGATCTTGCGGATGGCTTAGAAATTCTGTTCCAAGACTACATTGCTTTTGTTGGATCATGTGGTAAGTTATCTTTCATAGGTTTTTGGTTTTCGGTTCTTATTTATTTTCTGTATGTTCATGTTTATTCTCTGTGATAGGAAACTGTATAACAGCATTTTTCATGTTTGTTAATGTCCTCTTAGGATCCAAGCAAAGCTATATACCAACACTCCCGCCTCTAACAAGATGCAATAGAGACTCAAGGTTCTTGAAGCTATGGAAGAAAGCAGCCCCATGTAAAGTAGGTGCAGATGGTTCACCTCGAGTCGGAACTGGAGGTGGTTTTGCTCCTCGCCCATCCACAAGTCGTGGCACACAACGCCTTTATATTCGCCTCAACACCCTTCCGTATGTCTTCACCCAGCTTCATTCTCTTGACAAGCTTCTTTCCCTTGCCCCTCGCCAAACTCCTTCACCCCTAAATCGATATCCCAAACATTGGCGACAACTGTCTGCTTCTCCTTCTTACTTTGACATTGCTCGTTCTGCCATTCAGACAGCAACATCACATGTTGCAGAGGTAGCTGCCTACCGTCTTGTATTCCTTGACTCAAGTTCTGTATTTTACGATGGTCTCTATGTTGGGTGATGTTGCCAATTCTCGCATACGACCTGCACTTTGCATCCTCAAACAGAATTTGACACTCCTTGTGGCAATAATCACTGACCGAGCTCAACCTTTAGCAGTGAAACAGGTGATGAAGGCCACTTTTGAGGCCTATCTTATGATATTGCTTGCAGGAGGAAACTCCCGAATGTTTGTTAAGTCAGACACTGAAATGATTGAAGAAGACTTTGAGAGCCTAAAGCGCATCTTCTGCACATGTGGGGAGGGAGTAGTAGCTGAGGATGCGGTGCAAAAGGAAGCAGATGTAGTGGAAGGAGTTATAGGACTAATGGGTCAATCTACAGAACAACTAGTAGAAGATTTCAGCATTATATCATGTGAAGTAAGTGGACTCGGGGCTATCGGGGCAGGACAGAAGTTGCGAATGCCCCCAACAATAGAGAGGTGGAATAGATAGTGTGTTATGCCATAGGAATGATAGTGTTGCAAATCATTTCCTAAGAAAACATTTCAGTTAGCAAAGAAGAGATGAAGGAGATGGAAAACTTGTATAGATGATTGGCTATGTAGCATGCCAATTTGCTTAGGTTGTCACATTAGCATCATAGAAGGTATCCCCTATCATTGAGCAAAAGTTCACGACAATGTACATGAAAGTGAGCAATCCTACCAGCACTAACGCACTGGATCCCATCACAACTCCAAAAATGATGATGCTTTAGGTTGGGATGTCCTAAACTCTGCACTCACTCTTCGAAAAGAAAGAAAGAAAGAAAGAGATGTACCACGAAAGAACAGAATTCAAAGGGAGGGGAATTCCTTCTGTTCAACTGACTTTGCTTCTCAGTTTCTTAGATTGGGAGGAAGTTGAAAGAATATTATACCAGTTTTTGTTTTCCTCAGTTTTATTGCACTAGTTGATGCTAACATTTGATTTACAATGTATATAACATCATTTAGGAACACATCCTTTGATATGACCATAAAATAGTTGAGCTTTGTACTTGTTATGTATTCTGAAATCGTTAGAATGCATCACTTAAATGATTACAAGAACCCTTCTGACTGTTACATTCAAAACCTTTATGAGTAGTTGAAACTTTGAAACCATCAGTAAAGAGAATCAGTAATCTCTTCTAGTTTGCAGCTATTGGAAATAACACTCTTAACACCCATAGAATATAAATGTGATTAGTTATAATGGATGTGGTGTTTGTTGTCACATGGAAGTGGTCAGAAACCATGACTCAGAGCAGAACGCAAAAATTTATTCACATCATGCAATGTCTCCCCACACTGGTGCCACTCCCGCCTTCAAGTGCATGCACTATACTAGCGACATGCCATGCCCTCATCACTCGTCTTGGTAGCCAATTCTGTCAACAACAACATGATGTTTGTCAGTATCAAGGCAAATAGTTTTCTAGAATGGTTTTTCAGTGTCTGGGTGTTGCTATCAGATGTTTTCTAGGTGATGAATCCTTATTTTCCAAAATAGATAGAGCAATACTTTAGAACGGATATTGTCAAAAGTTATTATGTACACAGCACTTACCTCACATGAATGCACATTTTCAAGGTCATCTGGGATCAGCATCTCAGGAGTTGAGTGTTGAATACAATCAGTTCTTGTTTCTTTAACAGGGTACGTTGGAGAACGGAATGAAAGTTGTTCCTGTTGCCACCCTTCTTTGGTCTCTTTCACCAAATTCAGTCTCAACCAGCCATATCTTGAAAGTAAATGAAATCATTACTCTTCTGAGTCTTGTACTAACTCATTATCAGTAATGTGTATGAATATGCAATGAATTCAGTACTGATTAATGTGAATTAGGTGAAAATGTTGAACAACTGTTTTCACAAACCTTATAAGACTTCTTACCTTGCATTTATACCCATTGGAGCTGCTTGCATGAACTAGACAATGACGGAATTCTTGAGGGATTCAAGGTTAACCTTTTGTACTCATCTGGACGTTGCACAATGACCTGTTTCGGATAATCATATTTGAATTTGTTAAACTCAATTAACTACGTTGATAAAGAGTGAGAACTAGGTAAGTGAGCCAACCTTCTTGCACAACTCTAGAACTACTTGATAACATGTTTTGGTAATATGTCCTCCAACCAGAACCTGTGAGGCTCCTTTGGGAATGGTAGTAAGTATCACTACTGCAGCTAGTGTACTTCCATCTACCACTCTTATCTTCATTTTCTCATGACTTTGCAAGTAAACTTCACCATTTTGTTTAGCTCCTCACCCTGTCAATTAAGTGCAAGTATAATCAATCAAAGTAGGTAGACACGTTGAAGAATACATTTGATTGGTGAAGTTTACTTGCAAACACCCACTAAAGGAAAACTACAAAGTCTGAATCTGACTCAACCACTTCTAAGTGACCAAATAACCTGATATGAGTAGCCAACAATACCACGTGATTTGTCACGATGATTCTCTATGCCTAACATAAAAGATGTATCACCAAGATCTTTCATTTCAAAACTCTTTGAAAGAAATCTCTTAGTCTCATGCAAAAAACCTAGTCACTACTAGCTAGTAGGATGTTATCAATATAATACCAGAAAAAACATATTTACTTCCACTAATCTTACAATAAACATACTGATTAACCTGATTTTCCTCAAAACCAAATGAGGAAATTACTTAGATCAAACTTTTTATACCATTGATGAGATGCCCGCTTTAAGCCGTAGATGGATTTCTTTAATTTACAAACTTTATGTTCGGAGTCCTTAATCTCAAAACCCTGTGGTTGCTTCATATAAATAGTTTCTTCAACATTTCCATTCAGAATTGCAGTTTTAACATCCATCTTATGCAGTTCTAAATCATAATGAGCTACAAGTGTCATATTAATTTTAAAAGATTATTTCATAGAAACTGGAGAGAAAGTCTCTTTATAATGAATGTCTTCCTTTTTAGTAAAGCCTTTAGCGACAAGATGTGCTTTATATCTTTTGATGTTGCCTTCGGAATAGCACTTGGTTTTAAAAACTCATTTGCATCCAATTGGTTTCACACCCTTAGGCAACTCAACAAAATCCTGAACTTCATCGCCTTTCATAGACTTTAACTCATCTAGCATTCATCCAATCTATAGAGTGAACACTTTGATTGTCTTGAAGGAAAGTGATAGGATCATTTTCCATTCCTATATCAAACTCATGTTCATCGAGGTAAACTACATAATCATCTGAAATAGCAGATCTTTTTTTCTATTGGATTTCCTTATTGGCACTTGTAATTGGGGAGGTTAAGGTTATTTTGGATTAGCAAAAGGCAATCAAGGAATATCTTCGCATTTTGCATCTGCATCCTACACAATAACAGACATGATCATGTTAATAGTTTAATCCATCATTGGAATGTCAACACGTTCTTCTACAAAACTAATATTCGCGGATTGTGTACTTCCACTATTGTCAACATCCTCAATCAACTTGGCATTATCCATCTCAATTAAGGTATTAATAGATGGACAACAAAACTTGAATCCCCTTGATTTTTCTGAATATCCAATAAAGTAGCAACTAATAGTTCTTGAGTCTAATTTTCTTTCATGAGGCCTGAAGGCCTAACCTCAGCTGGATACCCACAAATATGTAATTGTTGAATACTAGGATGTCTACCAGTCTATAGCTCATATGAGGTTTTGTTGATTGTTTTACTGGATGCTTTATTAAGGATATTGATGTAGTCGATTTCTGCCTTCCTTCCTCACTGCTTACCTAGACCTGCACAAGTAGCACACGTGAGCCAAGGATCACCGTGTGGTGGCCGATGGCACTTTGATGCTTAAGTTAGATAAGGCTTCAGAGAGGCTTGCAGCTGTAAATTGGGATTCTTTAGCCTACCTTAAGTTCATCGACTTTATCTCCCTTTTATAGTGTGAGAGTCCTTGTTCGGCCAAGCCTTTGGTGGTGTAGTTTAGGGAAATAGATCTTACTGAAGATCCTTTCCTGTTTGGGAGCTGTCCACGTGGGATGGTTTTCCTACACGACTTGTGCTTCTAGATCTGCGGGGGAGGTTTCCCTTTCTAAGTATTATCCATGCAAGGAAGTTTTATTCCCCGACTTATACTCTAGTATCTGTTTCATAGTCGGAACTGATGTATTGTTGGCCTGCCTGTCTTGGGTCGATCCCTCAGATACTTGCCTTATCAGTGCTTATGAGTGTTGAGCTTGACCACGTGATGTGTGGGCTTAGCGGCACATTGCAATTTGGGTTCAACATTTTGGAATCTGCCAATAGTGGGCTTAATATTGTCTGGGCCTCACTGGATTGAGCATGCAATCGAGCATGCTTTATTCAGTTGACGAGATAATCATGACCGTATACGATGTTGATCAAGGGATGATTTGAGTATCATCAGCTACCCCTCGAGTGGGTGGGCCATTTTATCGGTCCACCAAGTCATTTCATGAAGCAGCTGTGCAATCATGATGGTTGAGTCTGAGTTTTTTCTCAAGCGGCAAGTTTCATTAATTAGGCGTGTGTCAGCTCGAAAGAAAGAAAAACTGGAGTTTTGTCCAAGGTAAGGAAGTTATAGAACTTGTCATTTCTCATACCTTCAATGAAGGCTGTGACGATTGTTTCGTCGCTACAATCATTGACGAGAGTCAACTCGTCATTGAAGTGCGTGATGTATGCCATTAACGTCTCATTCAACTTTTGTTTCATGGATTTGAGCATCTTCACCGTTTGCAAGATTTGTTGTATCTGAGTTGACAGTAGACCCACCCTTGGGTTTGTAGTGGCTTCCACCGGTGCGGGGGTCTGAGAAGGTTCCTCTTGTGATGGCGGTGGCGTCGAAGCGGGCGATGGTCTACTGATTTGAGAGCTCGAGGGTTACGCATCATCTCCATTGTTGCGAGACCTTGTTGTCACCATCTTTTTGGTTTCTGGTGAAAGGTGGTACTATGGTTTCTTCTGAGGAACTCTTTCGTTCCTCACAGACGACACCAAACTGATGTAGTCGATTCCTTCTATCCTTTGCTGCTTACCTAGACCTGCACAAGTAGCACACGTGAGCCGAGGACCACTGTGTGGCGGCCTATGGGCTTAAGTTAGATAAGGCTTAGGAGAGACTTAAAGCTATAAATTGGGATTTTGCAGCCTACCTTAAGTTCATCGACCTTATCTCCTTTTATAGTGTGAGAGTTTTTGTTCGGCTAGGCCTTTGGTGGCGTAATTTAAGGAAAGAGATTTTACTGGAGATCCTTTCCTATTTGGGAGTTGTCCATGTGGGATGGTTTCCCTACATGACTTGTGCTCCTAGATCTGCAGGAGAGGTTTCCCTTTCTGAGTGTTGTCCATGCAAGGAAGTTTCCTTATCTGACTTATACTCTAGTATTTGTTTTCTAGTCAAAACTGATATACTGTTGGTCTGCCTGTCTTGGGACGATCCCCCAGATACTTGCCTTATCAGGGCTTACTCTTACCTTATCAGGGCTTACAAGTATTAGGGTTTACTGCGTGACGTGTGGGCTTAGTGGCACATTGCAATTCGGATCTAACGTTCTAGAATCTTTGAATAGTTGACGTAATGTTGTATGGGCCTCGCTGAATTGAGCATGCAATCGGGCTTGCTTTGTTCTGTTGACGAGATTACCATGACACGTGTACGATGCCGATTAGAGGACGGTTTGATGTATTATCAGATATAAACTACAATTTTTAAGGCATCTCCCTAAAGAAACTCAGGCAAAACAAAATGACAAATGATACTTCTAACCATGACTTTTAGGGTTCGATTTTGTTTCTCAGATACACCATTTTGACATGGTGTCCCTAAAATTGTTACTAAGGGACAATGCAACATTCTTATAATTACCTTGCAAATGGACCTGAATATTGGGCTTAACTGTCATATCTACCATAGTATTCACCTCTTTTTGTAGAGCTAACGACTTTAATTTTCTTATTAGGTTTTGAACACATCCAATGATTGTGATTTTTCATGTATTAAGTATAGATACCTATAGCGAAAATAATCGTCTGTAAAAGTGATAAAAAATTGTTGATCATTCTAAGAAGCCGTAGGAATGGACCACAAATATCAGTATCTATCAAATCCAAGATACCTAAATTCTTATAAGCACCTAACTTCCTAGTGTTTGTTTGATTTTCCTTTATGCATTCAATACAAATCATAAAATCAGTAAAATCAAGGATACCAAGAACTTCAGTTGACACAAACCTTTCAATCCTCGGACGAGAGATATGACCTAGATGTCTATGCTATAACATATAAGAGTTCTCGTTAATTAATCTTCTTAGGACCATAATTATTAATATGTAGGGTTTCATTTTATTGTAAGTGAGAAACATCTAAGTCTAACTGATATAGATTATTAATCAGAAATCCAGTACCAATAACATTGGAATTTAAAAAAAGAATAAACCTTCATTTACCAAAATAAAAAGTATAATCACATTTATTCAAACTGGAAACATAAATTAAATTCCGCCCCAATGACAGTACATAAACAACCTCATCCAAATCCAAACAAAAATCTGACTCTAATTTTGATCTAAACACTCCAATTGCCTCCACACAATATTTATTGTCACCCCTATGTAAATGAACCTTTGGCATCATTTAGTTTCCGACTCCTTATGCAATCTTGCATGGAAACATTGGAGTGAATAGTTGCACATATATCTATCCACCAAGAATAGCGTGGTACCTCGGCTAGATTAAATTCAAAACAAATAAAGCTAAAATTATCACATTTCTTTGCGAGCCAATTCTAATATTTGAGACATTCCTTCTTCACATGACCCGCTTTCTTGCAAAAGAAACATGTGACAACCTTATCATGTTTCTGTTGCACATTTGCCTGTGAAGTCTCTTCAAATGTAGTCCCCTTAGCTTTAACAGTGATATTTCTTTTTCTTGATGCTTAGAAATCCATTGTAAAATGTTGTCGTGTGAGCACTTTCTGTATTTTCTCGTTTCAATCTTTCCCCTTCTTGCACACATTGAGAAATGAGCTCATTAAGGGTCCATTTCTCTATCTGAGTATTATAATTGATCTTAAAGGGACCTAACTGTTTAGGAAGAGAAATCAAAATGATGTGCACAAGTTTAATATCCTCATTTTGGAAACAAATTTGACATTTTCATTATGTATTCTCTTATATTTCCTTTGCAAGTATACCACATAGTAACTAGTTTGCAAAAAAATCGTACTTGCCTTCACCTTTTCCGATGCAACAAATCAACTTGTGTAGGAAATCTTTAACATTTTCCTCCTCAGACATGGCCACAAAAAGTTTCTAAAATAGAGGACTTTGTTATCATAAGACAAATGCGAATAGTGCCCTCCCACATTTCATAAGAAACATTATCTTCAGCTAAACTAGAATCAGTAGGCTTAGTGGGTTTTTTAACACGAAGCGCATAATCTAGATCCATAACCCAATAACAATCACAATATGTTATTTCCATTTTTCAAAATTTGAACCATTAAGTACTGGAATGTTATTTAAATTGACAGATATCGGAGAATCACTCACTATATAACACAAAAAACAAGCTCACATCAATATATATACACCCAATCAACTGTAATGCAATGACATCATAAAAATATGGAAATAATCATCATCAGGCAAATTTGGTCTAATTGATGAGAAAACAAAAGACTAAGGGTAAAACGTACATATAATTACATTTCTAGTAATGTGCCCTTATGAGAAACTGAATACACTATCACAATTCAAGTCTTTGGACAAACATTGTAACTTGTAAGTGGTTCTCTCAAAACAACTAAGGTTAATTAATGCAAATAAAATAAATCGAGTTTGGTCAAACAATAACCTTCCTTTGGGCCAGTCATTGAATGCAAAAGTAGATCCCAATGATATTTTACTTAAATTAGTTACCTTAGACCATCCATGAACTGGCCAAAATAACAACATTCCTTTGGGTTGATTGTTATTTGCATAGGTCATGACGCAACCATATGCAATCCACTAAAATAAGAAACTTAAATTTAATTTCAAATAAAATTTCACGAAAGAGATCACTTAGGCAACATATCATAAAATTTGACCTAAATTTAAATTTTGGATTGCTAATTAAAATATGCTTTCAATGCTCATAAATTTTTCAAAAAGAAGTATATAATAAATTTGTAGTTCACAAAATTCAACTTGGGTTTCATTTGCTAGGCTTAAAAAACACCATAAAACAAATGAGAGTATGTGGGCTGATATATAGAAAAAAAAAAAAAAAAACCACACACACACAAGTTCAAATAGAAAGTCAACACGAGGGGTGGGCATCCCATCCCGCGATCTCGATCCCGTTCCATCCCGATTTTTTTTCGAGTCCTTTTAGGATTGATCAAACCCATCTCGATCCGACGGGATGGGATCGGGATGAAGATTTTCAATCCCGTCCCGAACTTATTTATTTAGTATTTATTATTATTATTAACTTCAATATTTTAACTTTATAACTGAAAGAGAAATCAATTGATATAAAGTTTGGAATTATTATTTCAACAACGAGAAAAACATAATAACTACGAATACCTTTTATTTTAAATGTGTTTTACTGAGTTGTGGATATTTATATTTATTAGGGGTGGGCAAAGTCGGTTCGGTTTTGAGGCCCAAACAATTTTCGAACCGAATACATTTAGTTGGCCAAATTCTCAAACCGAAACCGACACTTTAATTTGTAAACCGATGTGATCGGTTGGGCCGAATTTTGGAACGGTTCGGTTTATTTGGCTGAAAATTCGGTCTGAAATAATTTCTTTGATAAACCCATTTTGTCATGTGAAATTATTATCAATCAATCATGTTTTTTGCACTAAAGCAAAGCTTTATGATGGAAGGAGCTAGTGATGACCCAAAAGGCTAAATTTTGAAAAATGATAAGATTTGAAAAATTGACCCAAATGGCAAGTATACAGTAACAACAACTGAATTTTTAACCTATTCATAATTGAATAAATATCAACAATTAATCTTCTAGTGCGTTCTAACTTTGCATCAGAAATTGACATGAATTAAACGAAGAAGAAGATAGAGCCAAAAAAAACAAAAGGCCTTGAAATGCTACAAAGTTGATGATACACAAAAATGATCCCCAACTTTGCGTTGTACACATGCCATGATGATCTCGAGGAATAACGAGCTCTAGCGTCAGTCCAACACTAATCCGGCCCAAGTGGTTTTAAGCTCGCCCAATGCAGTCTGCCAGACGGACTCAGATTCTTACATCCTGCGAAGCCCACGTGTCTCACAACTGTTCTCAATACACGTAAGCCCTACTAAGGCAAGTATCTCGAGGATCAGCTTCGGGCTGGCAATTACAGCGGCTTTTTTGCTTTCAACTAGGAAGCAAATTCCAAATTATATGTCACACATGGAGACTTCTACCTATAGACTACTCTCGAAACATGAACTATCTCCCACATATCTAAGAGCACAAGGCTAACAGGGAAACTTCCCTCCACAACACGACTCCTAATTAGAAAAGGATCTCCATGAAGATCTTCTTTCCTAAACTACGCCATCGATGGCCTGGTCAAACCATAACTCTAGCATTATAAATAAGACATTAGGTTGGTAAGGTAAGGTACGCTATAAATTCTCTGTTTACAACATTACACCTTCCTCAGATCCCTGTCTGACTTTAGCATCGGAGTGCCATTGGCCACCACAACGGTGGTCCGTGACTCACGTGCGTTCCTTGTGCAAGTTAAGGTCAAAACATGGAGTGAAAAATGATTGCATCAAAAGTGTTTCTAAGTGTGATTTTGGTGCCTGTGTATGTGAGAAAGCAAATAAAATAGAAAATGAACCTTATGTCTCCCAAGAAATTCCCATGGCCAATCTGTTAAGGGGTTTGGCATTGTTGCTATTGTTTATTTATTTATTTCTAATGATACATCAAACCTTCCTTTGATCAGGATCGTACACGTGGCAAATATCATTCATCATGGGGAACAGACACGTCACTATAAACATGGATAACATGCCTGGTCCTAGAAGCTGAAAGTGGTAGGCCTGGTCATTAAAGCCAAAAAAGGTCTATAATAATAGACATGAACAAAGTTAACGACCCAAGCCCTAGGCCCAATGAATCACTTCGCATAGAGAAGAGGGACATTTTGAAGGAGACAAGTCATGGCGGGAATCACTCCCCCAATGACGCATCTTAATGAAGGAGGAGATTGTTGTGAAAAACGTCCCCTTCATTGCGCCCTGCATGCTTAAGTCACACGGAGAGTTAATTACGACATTATATAAGGTAAATGAGAGATTCATGAAAAGGTATGCAAATACAACACAAATATACTCTATCCATATTCATTCTCTCCCACAATTAATTAACATAAACATCAGAGTGCCCTCGACCACTAAACAGGTGGTCTTTGGCAATCTAACCTTGGTTAGTAGGTTAGATCTATAGGAGGACAAATTGGGATGCATCAGTTTGCGTTGTCCGTGGGGAACAACAATTTCCTATAAAAAAAAGCTTTTGTTGGTAGTTTCTTTAGCACAAACCAGTAACAAAAGATTTAGTACAAATGGAACCTCCTACGAATTCTCAGCTTAGCAACAATCAAGGCAGTCCTTCCACTAGTGAAACTCAAGTACCAAGTGGGGACACCCTAAATATAACATTGGGAGAACCGATTGTACAAAGTAGTGCAGTACCTCCGCAAGATATGGTGGCCCAACAAGCCCATGCATTTGGGGGGAACAATTACAGATCCTCGTGTGGACCAACTTTTGGCCCAAATGGCTCATCTAGCAAAATTGGTCAAAAAACTTAATAACGTGTTCCACCTGTCAAACACGTCAGAATGCTACTTCAACAAAATTCCGCCGACTATGTCCAAGAGAACCAAGAAGCTCCTACAAAGCTTCAGAAAATGGACTTCGAAGGAAGTGAACCTCAAGGAGGTGGATCCTAGACTGATGGAGTTCTTCCACAGTTCCCATTCAATATTAGAGTCATAGATCCCAATATGCTTTATGAGTTGGCCATGCCACCCTTCTCCGACACAAACATGAAGACTCCACTGCCGAATAAGTTCACTCCGCTAAAGTTTGAAAGTTATGATGGCACTACTAATCCATCGGACCATCTGTGTCACTTCCACCATATGATTGCACTCAAAGAAAGCATAAAGTCCATCATGTGTAGAACCTTTCTGACTAACCTCACATCCACGACAATGAGTTGGTTCAATAGCCTTCTGCCTAGATCAATAAATTATTTCCAAGCATTGGCTCAGCCTTCATTACAAGGTTCATTGGCAGTCAACGGATCAGAAAGGGTTCTCATTATTTGCTTCACATCAAGCAAAAACCCGATGAGACTCTCAGGGAATACGTTACACATTTCACCGATGAGCTAATCATGATCGATGGATGCAGTGACGACACGGCTATGACCACTTTCACCTCTAAACTCAAGGAAGGACCATTTTACAACTCCCTGAACTAGGAGCCTCCAAGGAGCATGGCTGCCTTGCTGAAAAGTGCTCAAAAATATATCATTCTTGAGGAGATATGGGCCGCCAAGAAGAAAAATGAGTCTGAAAAATGGTATTTCCCCACAAATTGGGAAAATATGTGGGATTATAGATCGCAGGAGGACAACGATCAATCCAAAAGACACCGGACTAACAGCAGGTCCAATAAGCTATAGTCTGGAAGAGCCAAGCACAACGGTCAACCCACTCGGTTAACACAAAGTACAAACCATTACGAATCTGGCAACTATCTTGAAATTCATGGTAAATTGGGAGGACATCAAATGGCCACTCAAACTAAGGGGAGATCCGTCCGGACGAGATAAGAACAAATATTGTTCTTTCCACAAGGACCACAGACACGATATTGAAGACTGCTATAATTGAAGAATGAAATCGAGTACTGGGTCCAGAGAGGACGACTCGGTGAATTTGTCAGGTTGAAAGACAAACAATCCAAAGGAAAAGATAAAGCGGACACCACCATAGGGCCAAATCAACAGGCTAGAGAACCGATATATGTCTTACATGGTGCAACTGAAGATAGGGAACAATCTAACCGATCACGAAAGTGATCTGTCAAGGATTTACGGACAAGAATACAACACGCATACCTTCCCGCTCAACGCGTCAGAAATGACCACCCAACTCTGTTTTTTTTAGAAAAAAAATGCACATGTAGTTTATGCCCTCGTAATGATACCCTGGTGATTTTAGTATCGTTAGCCAAATGCGAAGTAAAAGAAGTGCTCGTCAACATGGGAAGCTCGGCCAACTTTCTATTTCTGACGACATTTCACAAATTGCAATTCAACGAGGATGGACTTACATCGACTGACCAACCTATGGTGGGTTTAATTTGATTACCAGTCGTGGCAGGAGCACCAGGGAAACAACGAGTCTTATTAACAGACTTCTTCATTGTCGACGCGCCATCAGCATACAACATGCTTCAAGGAAGACCTTGGCTACATGAAATGGGTGCAGTGTCTTCCACCATGCACCAATGTCTAAAGTATCAAATTGTGATGAAGTTGGGGTCATCAAAGGAGACCAACCAGCTGTGCATGAATGCCATTATGCAACAATGAAAGCCCCTAACAAATAGCAATCACAGTCAAGACCAGAGGAGCCATCACAGCGACTTGGTCAACCACATATGGATCACAACCTCCCGGAGGATAATGCAACTCCAACTAGTCTAAGAGGACTACTGAATACTGACAAACTGAAAGAATAAAAAATACTAATCGATCTTGATGGTGAAGTAGGGAGCAAATCAATTTGGATTGGCACAAAACTTTACTCGAAGCTGACTAAACAATTGATCCAACTGCTGAAGGATAAACATGACGTCTTTGCCTGGACAATGAAGGACATGGTGGGCATTGAACCCTCCATAATCACTCAAATGTTGCAGACCAACACAGATACAAAGCCAGTCTGACAAAAAAAAGGTCAGATGCCTAAGAGCGTAATCAAGTCGTCAACGATGAGTTGCATCATTTACTAAATGAAGGGTGATCAAGGAATCCCACTTCCCGGATTGGGTGGTCAATATAGCTCTGGTTAATAAGAAGAACGAAAAATGGAGAGAAAACATAATCTGGTCAATATAGCTCTAGTTAATAAGTTTCATTGGCTCATGATCTGGTTACAACCAGATACAAATGCATCCACCAGATCAAGAGAAAACATCTTATATAACAGAAAGAGGTACGTACTACTACCAAGTGATGTCATTTAGACTAAAGAATGTGGGAGCTATGTACCAACCTCTCGTGAACATAATGTTCAGAGATCAAATAGGAAAGAAAATGGAGCTATACATTGATGACATGCTAGTCAAGAGCCTACATAAAGACCTTTAGCAAGTTTTCTCTCGGATCCGCAAGTACAAAATGAAGCTAAACCCATAAAAGTGTATATTCAGAATAGAATAAAAAAAGTTCCTCGGGTACATGGTCAATCAGAAAGAAATCGAAGCTAATCCGAAACAGATATAAGAGCTTATCAATATGCAAATGCCTGGCAACATCAAATGTGTACAAAGCCTCGACGATAGGATAGCTACCTTGAACATGTTCATCTGCAAATTATCGGAAAAATGCCTTCATCTCTTCAAAATCTTGAAGGGAACAAAACATTCAAATGGAATTAAGATTGCGAATAAGCTTTTCAAAGCTTGAAGGCATACATGGGGAGCACTGAACTATTATCAAAATCGAAACCATGCAAGACACTCTACTTGTACCTGTCAGTATTCGAGCACACAGTCAACTCAACACTAATTCGCGAGGAAAATGACACATAAAAGCCAATATACTACGTCAGCAAGACATTTACATACGCAAAAGTTAACTACCCAACTGTGACGAAACTTGCATTGGCCCTGGTCGTATCTTCTAGAAAGCTGCGGTTGTACTTTCAGGCCCAACACATCACCGTAATGATTGAACACCCACTTCGTCTGTACTACATAAACCAATGCTTTCCGGAAGATGGTGAAGTGGGAAATATAGCTCGACCAATTCGACATAAACTATGCTCCTATGACCACAATAAAAGCTTAGGCATTAGTGCAGACTTAATTGCCGAATTCACAAGTAGTAACGAGCATCAACCGAACAATAATAAAGAGCAAGAAATTGTTGAACTCAATACTCAAGGATGGATCCTGTGTTGTGATAGAGCGTCCAATGAGAAGAGGAGCGAAGTTGGAATAACTCTGCACAACTCAGAAGGAGTGACGTTGGGAAAGGCCATAAAATTCAGTTTCAAGGCCTTAAACAATAAAGCTGAGTATGAAGTAGTAATAGCCAAATTACAACTGGCTAAACACCTTGGAATAAAAGAAGTCAACGATTTTACTGACTCCAAATTGGTGGTCAATTAATTGAACAACGAATTCCAAGTGAAATATGCGCGGATGAAAACATATCATTAAAAGATAAACGAGCTGATTAAAATCTTCAAAACAAACACCATTCAATGATGAACAATAATGGAAAACCAGATAGCAGACGGCCTGGCTAAAAATGCATCACATGCTGAGGAAACTAAAAACCCACTCATTACAGTACAAAAAAGCTCAATTCTGGATAACCAAGCACAAGAAATGTGTACAGCAGATCAGGAAAACAATTGGATAACCCCTGATGCAGTCAATTTTTGCTTCTTCTTTGACCCATTCCTATTGACCTGCACAAGTAACGCACGTGAGCCACAAACCACAGTGGGGTGGCCGATGACACTCCGATGCTAAAGTCATACAGGGATCTGAGGAAGGTGTAATGTTGTAACAGGGAATTTGTAGCGTACCTTAGCTTACCAAACTCATGTCTTATTTATAGTGCAAGGAGTCCTGGTTCAACTAGGCCATCGTAGGCGTAGTTTAGGGAGGAGATCTTCGTGGAGATCCCTTTCTAATTAAGAGTCGTGCTATAGGAGGGAAGTTCTTTGTTAGCTCTGTACTCCTAGATACAAAGCAGATAGTTCACAATTCAAGAGCAATCTGTAAAAGGGAGTTTCCATGTATGGAAGATGCTCTGGTGTTTGCTTCCTAATTGGAAGCAGATAGCAGCTGTAATTGCCCGTCTGAAGCTGATCCTCGAGATATTTGCCTAAAGAGGGCTTATGGGTATTGATTATGGTTGTGAGACATTTGATCCTATCATGCTATGAGAGTCCGGGTCCGCTTGGTGAACTGGAGTTGAGCGGGCTTAGATCCGCTTGGGCTGGATCTGTGTCGGGCCGATGCTTGGGCCCGTAGTTCCTCGAGATCATTATGACACGTGTTTGGCTCAGGAGTGTGACCATTTTATGTATCATCAGCTACTCCCCCCGAGTTAGTGGTCCGTCACATCGATTTGCTAAGTCATCTCTTGAAGGGATGCGACGTTCATGATGATTGAGTCTGAATTGTTGCTTGAGCCACACGCTACATTAATTGGGCGTGCGTTGGTTCGGCGGAGTAGAAACGAGGAACCTATCCCTTATATAGGTCATCTGCAGTGTTGAGACTGACCCTTCTGTTTTATTTGCTTTTGAAGATATTGTTCAGAAATGTTCATTAGTATTCTTTATGGCTCAAAAAAACCTTTTGATGACGCTGTTCTGGCTAAGGGCCTAGAGTTTTTTGAAGACAGGCTGTTGTCCGAGCGTGGTCTCACTGAAATCCTTACAAAGTTTGGGGCTCCTGAAGACTTGTCGTTGTACCTTCTGTCGAGCGACCAGACTCCAATGTCACTTCCGATCGGTTTCACCTATTTACACCGAGGGATGCTTCAAACTGAAGTGTGTTTCCCGATTTTGGATGTGATTTGGGAGTTTTTGGGGATCCTCCGGCTTAGTTGGGACCCAACAGATTTAGGATCATTCTCATGATTCTGCTCAGTGCTAAGGAGGCCAGTGTTAGTGTGACCTCGCGGGTGATTCAGTTGTTGACCGCTCCTTAATTGCAGAACATGTTGTTTGCAAGATGAAGTCACCGAATTGCTTCGTTAACATACCAGATGATTTCAAGTTCTGGCAGAAGTACTATTTTCTAGCCCTTACTAATTCAAATTATTTCTGATGCAAGGGTCGTCCGCTTGAGCAACAGTCAGGCCGCTTCATCAGTTCAACTCCTATTCTGTGACTTTGGCGTGCTTGATAGCGGGCTGAGTGATCATTGCTTGTGTTATCTTGCAGATAAGTTTCCCACTGCTCCCCTTGCTTTAGAGGAGCAAACCACCATGGAGACATTCCACGTCATGGAAAAAGGGAAGTTTTTAATATCATAAGAGTTTCCAATTTCGTCCATAGTAGGCTGTGGGACAATTGGCACGTCACCCCACTCTATATTGGGAGTCGCGCATTAAGCTGGAAAATAGAGCCCCTTCCAGAAAGATGAAGGATACTAGGGCCAAGACTTTCATTCTGTCTGATGCATAGGATCCATCTGAGACGCTTGCTTCCTTTGTGAGGATGAAACCTCGTGTTAGGATTGGTCCATCTTTGGCACGACCCGCTTTGGTGAGAGAGGAGCGAGAGTCCACTAGGCCTGTTGAGGCGGAGACTAATGTTCCTGGCTTGGAGAAATATTATGTGGTTGGCGGGAGTTGCTGACGAGTCGAACCTTAGTGACGTGCAGGTTGAAGCTATGAATGACCATCTGGTGCGGGTTGCAACGGTGGCTTCTGCTAGCGTTTATTTGCGTGGGGCCGCTTTGGTAGAGAGCTCTGTTGAAGATTCGCCTGAGGTGGTGGAATCTGATCACCCCATTGTTGACTCACCTATCGCGGTACCAGCCGTGTCTCCTATAGTCCGCATTGCTCACCGTTTCGTTCTAGCCCACAAGTAGAACTGTTGAAAGGTCATTTGGATATTTCAGTCCCTCATCTGCCTCTGAATCCTGTTGAGTCTTCTCGCAATAAAGGGTCGACCGTTCTTGACAAGGGAAAAGCCACGGAGGAAAGTCTGAGGTCGGTGGCGATTGTAAAGGGCAGCGCTGGCATAGTTCATGATCATGGGAAGCTTCATCTTGATGCATGGATAAGTATGTTCGCATCGAACTTGGTGAAAATGAGCTCACATGTCTGGCACCAAAAGGTGGATGTTGAGTATGGTTCGAGGAAGCATATAAGCAGGTGTCACAGCTGGCTAATGGACCACGCTCCAAAACTTGATAAGGATATACTAGAAGAGCGTGTGGACAAGGGTTTGAAGTATCTTATGCTAGGAATGTCTCATATGAGCCACACAACCATTGTTGGGATGAAAGTAGAGGCGACTCGCACAGAGTATATACTTTTAAGTGTGTTTTCTCGTACGTGCAGATGATGTATTTGGATGCGCTCCATGAAATTGAGCTGCTTAAGAAGCAGGCCAAAGATATGTGGTTGGATCAATCAACCATTGCCGATGAGGCTCAGAGGGCTCGTCTGGAAGACCTTGAGCATAATCTGACCGAGGTGGTGTCCGAGAGGGATGAGTTTAGGTAGGAGTTGAGCTAGCTCCGCCTAGAGGTCGAGGTTGCGCAGGAAGCTGCAGCTAAGGCGCATTCTGAGCTGCAGTCTTTTGCTGAAGAGAGTGCTTCGAAGGAAGCTGACTGGGCTGCTGAAAAGACACAGTTGGAATCCAATGTGGACTTCTATGCTCGAGAGGCGAGGAAGGTCGAGGACCAACTCTAACTGGGATGCCATTAACTCAGTGTTGTGAAGAGCAGTCTGGCCACAGAGCAATCTTAGGTCAATGCGCTAACTAGCAAGTTGGAGTTACTGGAGCGTGACCTTATTGATGCAAATATGCGAAAGAAAGAACTTCTCCAGGAACAAGGCAAATGTGAGTTCTGCTGGGTTATTCATGGCCTGTTGGAGCTGTTGGCGCTGATGAAAGAGGAGCATCCGGAGTGGGATCTTAGCCATTACAAGAAGATGTCATATGTGGACTTGTATGTTACCTCCGAGTCATCGAGCGAGGAGGTCAGTTCGATCACTAACGTCCAGGTTGAAACGCGTATAAATGCAACTTCTGCCCATGTTCCTCCTAGGCTTAACTCTTTTGTTTTTGTACATTCTCCTGATTAGGAGAAAACTTTGTGTGCTTGTACACTTTTTGTCTTGACCATTAATGAAAACAATATTCTTCGTTTTCTACTTGGCGTATCTATTGCATGTTTTTGTCTTGCATTGTCATCTTACTTTGGCATAGGCTGGTTGAATCAATAAGACATTGTCTGGTTTGTTTGTGGCAGATAGCTTGACCGCTTTGTATTGTGAATGACTCGGGGTTGTTGCTGCGTAGTTATGTCTGATAGTGGGCATGTTGCAAACAGTTTAATTGGGGGTTGAGTCACCTGAGTTGTGTCCTATCCCATAGGTAAGCTGCTTGAGCTTTTTTCTTGTTTGTCTGACTGGTCGGTTGTAGATGTTGCCGCGGGCAAGCTATTGTGGCCAAAAGTACCTATCAGAGCGTTCGCACTGAGTCAGACGCCAAAAGCTTGGGTTAACGTCCTAATTAGCTTTCATTTGGGCACTGGTTGTGCTATCCTTGTATCAGCACGAGTGGCATCTTTCTAATGTTAGAATGTCAATCCGTTTGAGCTTGAAGGTGCTGACTTAGCTAAGCTCATATTTGCGTCAGTTGTCTTGGGGGAGAGTGAAGGTCGAGTGGAAAGCTGTTTGAGATTCCCACCTTCTTAATCGTTTATGACTGAGTAGAACGGTCGATAGATTTGTGGAGTAAAGGTTTGGCAACCAGGCTTAAGAGCAGTGGTCCCGTGGCAAGCCATCGGAATTAGTTCAGGACTGACTAGGCTTCCACCTTCCAAATTATTTATGATCGAGCAAATTGGTCGACAAATTTGAGGAGAAAAGGTTTGGCGAACAGGTTGAAGAGCAGTGGTCCCAATGAAAGCCGTTAAAATCAGTTCGGGACTGATTAGGCTCCCACATTTTGAACTGTCGACACCCTCCCCGCGAGGTGGGGCTAGGTATTTGAGAGGGGTTTGGCGACCACGTTGAAGAGCAGTGGCCCCGTGGCAAGCCATCGAGATCAGTTTAGGACTGACTAAGCTCCCACCATCCAAATTATCTACACCTGAGTGCACCAAGCTACAAATTTGAGAGTTTTTCGATGGCCACACTGAAAAGCAGTGGTCTCGTGGCAAGCCATCGAAATCAGTTAAAGACTAACTAAGCGCCCACCTTCTAGACTATCTACACCCTCGCGACGGGGGCTATAAGTCCAGGGTTGGTGATTTGACAGCCACGCTGAAAAGCAGTGGTCCGGTGGTGAGCTGTAAAAATCAGTTCGGGGCTGACCAGGCTCCCACCTTCAAGATTATCTACACCCTCACAGTGGGGGCTACAAGTACAGAGTTCAATCAGAAGCTTTCATTGTTGGTCGTTACCAGCTAGGCTTACCTGATTAGATTTGGCGAACATTGACCATGAATGGGGCAGTGATCCCTGGCAAGTTGTTGTCACCAGACGTGGCACCACTAATTAGACTTCCACTTCCTAAACCGTCGATGCCTGCACTAAGCAGACTAGGTGTTGGGGCGAACCAGAAGCTATCGTCATCAGTGTTGGCTGACTAAGGTTGCTTGGCTTGACAAAAGGTTTTGCCTGCTAAGGGGCGTGCGAACCTAATGGTCCATGGTGTGAACGAAGTTACCTTAACTCAGCAAGTGGTAAAGTTTGTACATCAAAGTTGACTAGGATTCTTGAGTGCTCGTGCGAAGCATACGGCAGGGTGTTGTTCGAATAACAGGTTGAACCCATGGGCCCGCAGAGAAACGGCTAGGGTTTCCTGCGCGGTGCATTGCGTGTACGGCGTAGAACTCGCGGTGACACGTGTATGGTGTAGGTTGCGTGATATTTGAGTATATCGGTTACTCCCCCTCAATTGATGGGATTGCGTGCAATGCCATTAATTGATTGACGTGGTCTGCACAGTTTCCTCTGGAGCCGTCGTCTTTTATTTTATCATACAACATTCAATGTTTGGTAGTTAATGCTGGAGTGCTCGTTTGGTGAACCACTATGTCTATATCATGGTGTTTTCTAATCGTTGTAGGCACCATCTTTTGCTGAGTTTATTTCTTGTAATGTTCTTGTTTGAAGAAGATGTGTTTTAGGTTTTCTAAAGGCTGAAGAAAATGTTTTGGGTTTTCCAAAGGCTGAGGAAAATGCTTTGGGTTTTCCAAAGGCTGAAGTTGGATTTCCATCACTGGAATTTCCCAAAGTTCTGATGTTTACATTGACCAGGCATGATGATAGTTGTTGTTATTTGTGGTCACTTGTTGCGGGTGGGCACGTAGTTAATCCGCCGAGGTCTCGTAATTTCTTCTCATATCACGGAGAAATAGTGTGAATTTGCTTCCAAGGGAGATGCCTTGGTGTTACACCGTACCATTTGTGTCTTCGTGTGCTTGGATCTCGTTGCTGACCAGTAGCCGATCGAAGTGTTGGTTGATGTGCGAAGTTTAGTCACACCAGGTATCGCATATGGGAAAAGTGGTCTCCCTTGATGGCATTATGAGACTGTAGCTGCGGCGTTGCTTGTGGCCATCCTCATCTACCTACTTCTAACCTATTTGAGGAAGTTAGAAGGGGGTCGGACGTCTCTTGAGGAAATCAGCAGCCCATTGTGAGGTCTACAATGTGGTAGCACGAGAACTTTTTGGGATGATTCGACGGAGCAATCCGACTGCCCAGTCCTTTCAATCCCTTCTTACACTTCGTCCTTATCTTTGGAAGGGGTCGAGCGATTTTTTATCTTTGTTATCACTTATAGGTTGTCCGCAGTTTGTAGTATTTTGTATCCGCCTCAGAGCGTTCGTGGTATGTAGCATTTTGTATCCGCCTCTGGGCATTCATAGTATGTAGCCTTTTGTATCTGCCTCAAGGTGCTTGTTGTTACATATTTCCAATAATCAATAGAGTTTGTTTATGAAATTCTTATTTTTTTTTCTTAAATGATTGCGAATCACATAAGTCTTTTAAGAACTTTAAACTCAATATTGACTACGGAAAGGGAAACAAACAACTTAAAGCAAACTAACTGTTGATTGAGATAAACTGATCTTGGCTTCGAAGCGAATTCGGATTGCTCTCGCGGATCATTTAGCGGACTGTTGAGGCATTACATAGGACACTGAAGAGTAAACCTTACAGAGGCGCGGATCTCTGTGCCGACGAAATGTCGGGGGGATGTGTTCCCGCTTACCATTGCCATTGCGACTCGCTCGGTGGGAGAGTTGACTTCTTCTATATCGCTCGAAAATGGTCTCTCTTCTGTCTTTTGGCCATGCACTAGGTCAGGCTATTCTGCATGATGTAGCTGAATTTGGGAGCACTCTATCTGTTTCAGTGCGGCGTAGTGGCAGTCTCGTGCCTCATGTTGGTCTCCACGTATTGTCCCTTCGGAGTGGTTAGCAATATACTTAACCCACTGATGGAGGGTGGAGAACACTGCTTCCATTTGGTGCAATCCTCGAGATACTTGCCTAAAGAGGGCTTATGGGTATTGAGGATGGTTGTGAAATGTGTGAGCCTAGCATGTTGTGAGAGTCCGGGTCTGCTTGGCAAACTAAAGTTGAGCGGGCTTAGATTCGCTTGGGCTGGATCTGTGTTGGGCCGATGCTTGGGCCCGTAGTTCCTCGAGATCATCATGACACGTGTTCGACTCAAGAGTGTGACCGTTTATGTATCATCAACCCCAATCCAGGCGTACATACAAAATGGAGCACTACCAACAAACAAGATGGAGTCCCGTAAGCTACGAAATAAGTAGCACGGTACACACTAATTAACGACAGAGTTTACAGAAGGTTTGTTCTATGTCCGCTGCTAAAATGCCTTTCACCTTGTGATGCTGACAACATTCTACAAGAAATTCATTTCGGTATATGCGATAATCATCCAGGAGGAAGAACACTAGTGGCTAACAATGCAACAGAATGCAAATGAATTAGTTCGAACATATGACAAATGCCAATGATTTGCTCTGAACAGACACATGCCAGGATAAAACCTAATCTGTGTGAATAGTCTGTGGCCATTTGCATAATGCGGAATGGACATCGTAGGCCCACTTCCAGTATCCAACAAGAAAAAGTTCCTCATAGTAGTAGTGGACTACTTCACCAAATGGGTAGAAGTATAACTACTATCAAAGATATGAGAAGATCATATTGAAAACTTTTTATGGAAGGATATCATATGTAGATTCGGAGTCCTCAGAGTAATTGTCACTGACAATATGGGACCCAATTCGAAGTAAAAAATGTCAAAAAGTTGTGTGAAAATTTGAGCATCAAACACAACTTTTCAACACCTGCTTAACCACAAGCTAATGGAAAAACTTAAGTGACCAGCTGAACAATCCTAGAAGCAATCAAGAAAAAGCTCGAAGCATCAGAAGGATTATGGGTGTCTGAACTGCCAGGCATCCTCTGGGCCTATAAGAAACGAATAAAACTCTGATCGAATAAACACCATTTGCCCTAGCCTATGGATCTGAGGCAATGGTACCAGTAGAGATTGGCATGCCAACCTTTAGAATTGAAGAGTTCTGAATAGAAGACAACAATGAAGCACTGCGTGTCAGACTAGACCTTCTCGTTGAAAGACGAGACAAAGCTTCGATCAAAGTTGCAGCCTACCAACGGTGAATGGCCAGTTACTACAATAAAAGAGTCAAATCCTGAACATTCAAAATTAGTGATTGTGTCCTCAAAAAGATCCAACTCAACACAAAAAACCAGATCCGGGCAAGTTGAATCCAAATTGGAAATGACCATACAAACTGGTGAAAATCAATAAACTAGGGAACACACTGTTGGAAAATTCAAAAGGAGAGCAACTCAAGAGACCATGGAATACTATCAATAAACTATCACATTCCAAAAGTCTTTCGTCTCTTATTCTATTAAACTAAGCCAGTCAAGACATCAAAGTCAAATTACGAAATTATTTATAAATCTTCTTGTCTGATCATCATGTCGTACCATGAAGTGTATTAATTTAGCCAGGGCATTCAAGTTAGACTTAATCAATGTTTCTAGTCCGATCACCATGTCGGACCACAAAATATATCAAATTAGTCATGACATCTAGGTCAAACTTAATCAAATCTTTTGTTCCGATCATCATGTCAGACCACGAAAAACATCAAATTAGTTAGGACATTCAAGCAAGATTTAATCAAATTTTCTAGTCCGATCACCATGTTGGACCACAAAACGTATCAAATTAGACAGGACATTCAAGTCATACTTAATCAAATCTTCTAGTCCGATCATCATGTTGGACCATGAAACATATAAAATTAGTCAGGACATTCAAGCCAAACTTAATCAAATTTTCTGGTCCGATCACCAAGTCGGACTATGAAACATATCAAATTAATCAGGACATCCAAGTCAAACTTAACCAAATTTTCTGGTCCAATCATCATGTTGGACCACGAAACATACCAAATTAGTCGGGACATCCAAGTCAGACTTAATCAAATTTTATGGTCCGATCATTATGTCGAGCGATAAAAAAAATCAAATTAGTCGGGACATTCATGTTAGACACAATCAATTTTTCTTGTCCGATCACCATGTCGAACCATGAGATATATCAAATTAGTCAAGACATTAATGTTATACTTACTAAGAAACCTCTTGGTCTGATCACCATGTCGGACCACAGAGTGTACCAAATTAGTCAAGACATTGAAGTCGGACTTACTTACAAATCTCTTTGTCCGAACATCATGACGGAAAAAAAAAGAATATTAGAACTAGTCACGACAACAAAGTTAGACTAAGCATCTAAGTTAAAAATATTTGTGTTCGACAAACAAGTCGGACAAGAAAGTATATTCAACCAGCCGAGACTCAAACCAAATATCATTTTTTCAGTTCAAGAACTAAGTTATAAAAAAAAATGAGCTCTGCAAATAAGGACTACCAAGTCCACATCCATAGAATCATACAAGTCTAAACTTCCAAATTAGACAAGAATGTCTATGAAACCCGGACAACAAAGTCAGGTTATATTTATTATCTAAATCTACACCACTGAGTTAGAGTAGACGTTAAAGCCAAATTATGTCTACAACATCTTCTAGATCAAAGTTAAGACTAAAATATCTATCAGAAAAGACATACAAGTTGGACAACGACTATTACGAGAAAAGAAGACGGAGTAACAAAAAGCACACAAATATCAAAGGAGGAATATCATTAATAGTCTAATATATTACATCAGGGGAAGAAGTTACACCAACAACAGTTGGAGAGTAAGTACTTCTATCATCACTAGTAGGGTCAGTTAGAGGAGATTGACATTATCTTCGATAGCACAATCAGCGGGAGGAGATGGAGTTTTGTCTTCGCCAACAGGAGTAGACAAAGGTGGAGCTTTATCTTCAATAACATGATCAGTGGGAAGATACAAGGCCTTGTCAGCAGTGGTAGGATTAGAAGGAGGAGACAACACTTGACCTTCATCAACCTGATCACTTGGAAGATTCGAAGCAGGTTCTTCCCCGTCCTTAGACGGAGTAGATACATCCTTGAAGAGTTGGTCAGCTACGACACAATATTTCGACATATCACAAGCCTCCTCCGACTCAATGTAGTCAGTGATTTCAATCCTACCCTTGACAAATTTACCCCACTCTACTACCTTTGCAGTAGCCTTAGCCTTATCTGGTAAGGCAGAAAGTTCCTGCTTGGTTCGAACAAACTCCTCCTAAAATCCATAAAGCTTCTCCGTAGCTTGCTCATTACCATTTTTCTCCTCAGCAAGTTGCTATTAATGAAAGCAAGTTCCGCAGCTAGTTGTTCAACTCGCTCCTCAGCAGTCTTACGATCAGCAGAGTGTGACTCACCAGATATCTCACTTTCAAAAGCAACCAATCGCTCCGCAAGCGATTTATCTCCTCCCCCGTAACTGTAAGCTCTGAAGCATACTTATCCCAGATAGACTCTACTTCCTTCAAAGATGCCCGAGTAGCACCAATCACCTTATCCTGCTCAACACACTCCTTCTTCAGCTTATCTACTTGAAATATAGTGCTAGAAAGCTACAACCGTTGCTCTGCCATTTTCTTCTCCAAGACCGACACGTGATCACAAGCAGCCTAGTACTCAGACCTCATCATCCCAACATAAGTGAGATGGGACATCCCCTCCATTATCTGCTTAACACCTTTGTCAAGGTGTTCTCTAGTCGGACACACTGGCATTGGGACTTTCTCCATCAACCACTTATGCCACTAATTAATGTGGTTACATGCACTCTCCTACACATCTATCTTCGAGTACCAGTTGAATGTATCACCCGTATTAATACAAATCTCTTCAGGAACATGCAGCTTCCAACTAATTTGTGGATGAAGCATTATGGGTTCCAAAAGAAGTGAAGCTACACCCCTGGTCACCTGTTTGACGACCAGAAGTTAGGTGATCACAGAAACACTACTTTTACCTTTCTTGTTTAAAACAACAGAGGCAAGCTTCTGACGAGGAAGAGAAACAAACGACTCCCTCAACCTCAGATCAGTAGGACGAGGAGAAGGGGGAGAGTTGGAGCTCTGACCACAATCAACTTCAACCTCATCAAAGACAAGATTATAGTCAAGTCAACCAATATCTTCTTAGTATTCAGATTTCAAGACTGCTCCATTGGAAATTGTGTCAATTTATTCGTAATTACACGAGCATCATCATCTGAAACCTTGTTGAGATCGAATACGCCTGCAGTAGAAAGAAGGGTATTTTCGAAATCACTCGATAGACAAGAGACCTCCACATTACCTCTTTCCACAACACGATCCAGTTCTTCTGCTTCTCGAGCAACAGGGCGAGTATCATCTTCATCATCCTTTCCAAAAGAAGCTGGATGAGGTGCAGTTCGAACAGTCCTTGAAAAAGAACCAACATGCCTTTTTCGCTTTAAAGGCTGGACAAGACTAACAACTCACTCGTAACTAGCTTCTTTGACGAGCTAATAGGCCTAGGAGCCTTCCCCTTCCTAATGGACGGATCAACACCACCAACGGCAACAGAAGAAGTGAAATCCATAACTTTCTCGATGGAACTCACTTTCCAATCAACGCTAGCAGAAGCAGTATGCTCCTCCCCAACATCATAAACAACAAGAGAGCCAGCATGGGCAACAGTGACATCGGACTTTATAACTTTCAAAAAACCAAAGAACTCTCTAAGGTGTCTAGACCATACAAACCACTCCGTTCAATGACATCCAACGTGAGGAATTTTTCCAAACGAACACGAGGAAGCAAGAGGAACTGCTTCCTCAATTCCTCCTCCGCGTCAGTCAGACACATATCATTCCACTTTCTGGGCTCTCTGGACGACCTTAGAATGGGCCTATTGTCAAGCATGAAATACCTAGACTTCATGGAAGCATAAAAATAGAGCCTCGACAAGAACCTAAAATCATCATTTGGCTTTGCCAAATAGGTAAGTGAATGAAGAAAGCAAACACCATTCGTGTTAACCTTAAACGACACGACAGGGTGCAAAGCCTTTTCGTTTAAAGAAATACCAGATTGCAAGGCTCTCACCGTAGTTCCAACTATGACCTTCCAGTCGTTGGGAACCATTTGAGTAAGAGGATTACCGACGGAATCCAAATAAGCCCAGAAAAATCTCGGGAACTGGAAAATGGAAACTAGCCTTATACATTCCAGGGTAAAATGCAATGTAACCCGATCTCGAACAAGTAGGGCTATCACCCTTTCTAGGCAAAACAAATTTTAAGTCAGACGGAATACAAAATGTTTGACGAACATAATCCAAAGTTTCTTGTGTTGCATGCCTAGGCTCGAAAAAATGCCTAAACGAAGGCTAGTTTATCATCACTTAGGGTTTTGTTATAAGCCATAACAATGAGTTAAAGAATATAGAAAATGAAATAAAAAAAAGAACAAAATGAGCTTTGAAAATAGAGATAGCATAAAGAAGATAATACAGATTTCGCCCCCCCCCCTTTTATAGGGTTGGGCAACGAAAAGACAACCAATGGGGAAATTGTGCATGATATGATGACTGCATGAAATCCTAGAAATCACGTCGAAATGAACAAACTAATGGCGTAGTGGAATAGAAACCAAATCAGTAGTTGTTGAAGACATTTAATGTCGTGCAGAAAAACAATAATGAACTCAAAAAGCCAATCACCGAAGAGTTAATGGAAACACTAACATGCCCACTAACTAGCGGAGTAGCTGATGATACAAATAGTCCTTTGATCATGATCGTACACTTGGCAAAAATCATCCTTCACAAGAAACAAACACGTCACTCTAAACACGAATATCATGCCCGGTCCTAGAAGCCCAAAGAGGCAAACCTGATCATTAAAGCCCAAAAAATTATTTAACAATAGACCATGAACAAAGTTAAAGGCCAAAGCCCCAGGCCCAATGGATATCTTCCCTTAGAGAAGAGGGACTCTACAAATGAGACAAGTCGTGGCAGAAATCACTCCCCCAAGGACGCATTTCAATGAAAGAGGAGACCGTTGCGAGAAATATCCCCCTTCATCATGCCCTACATGCTTAAGTCACACAGAGAGTTAATTTCACGCACTATATAAGGTAAATGAGACATTCACGAAAAAGTATGCAAACACAACACAACTATACTTTGTCCAAATTCATTATCTCCCACAGTTAGCTGACTTAAGCATTAGAGTGCTTTTAGCAACCAGACAGGTAGTCTTTAGCAGTCTAACCTTGTTTTGCAGGTCAGATCTATAGGTGAGCAGATTTGGATGCATCAATTTCTTTTAACTCTTGGTTCACAAATTATACCAAAACAAAGGTTATGGTGTCATATCATATATATTGTAAGGCGTTTTGGTGAATTCAATAAACAAGTAACTGTTGTAACGATCTCCAGCATAAGTACTTATGAAGTTTGAGGATGTAAGACACCTTATAAAGGGTAAATATGTTAGACAATAGAAATTATGTGATAAATATCTTTCATCACTCTCACACCTTTTGTGCAAAGGGGGGGATGTTCTAACGACTCAAAATTTTATGAAATCAAATATTTCTGATGCAAAATACCTCGTTAGCTATTTTATTTATTTTATGTTTGGGTTTTTTTTTTTGGAGGGCGGTTACATCTATATCATTGCAAGCTCAAAAGTTAAATTTTGGCTTTTGATTATTTGGTATGTTTAATGCAAGGGCGGGGTAAAATTGTTTTTGCTACTCTTGGCTATAATGTAAATAAAAATTATGCCCGGGACAATATCAGGCTTTGAAATTTTACCATTAAGTCAAGACAATCTATTTTACATGTGCAAAACATAAATTTTTGGAATCCTCATTATCAACAAATTCAATTCCAAATTTTTTTAATTAAAAATCCTCAAAATTCCTAAGGGTATGTTTGTTTAGCCATTTTTTTGGGAAATGGAATTCATTGCCCTGGTTATCTATTTACTAGTTGGAAATCGATTCTTCGTAAGATTATTTTTCCACTATTCACGGGAATCCAAATCTGAGAAGGAAATCTAAAAATCAAATTCACGAAAATGATTTCAATTTCAATTTCAATTTTACATGCAACCAAACTAACCCTAAAATTTTCAAGTTCAATTCCAAATTTTTGGGATGGAAAATTTGTTGTCAGTGGGCTAATTAGAGATAATTAATTAGTAATATTATTTGTAATTGGGCCTAGTACAAAAAACCATATTAGTTAGGGATAGAGTTAGATTAGTTTGCTTGCTAAAGAAGTTAGAGAGCTTATAAATTAGACAAAACATTAAACATTGTTCTTGGTGATTGAATGAATAAAATATTTGTTTACTTATTTATCTTTGATTTAGGGTTTATCATCAATTTGACTTAGTTCTAGCTTAGAATCTATCAATATTAATAATGAATCTATCAACATTAATGATGATATCTCTTCTACACCGTACACGTGTCATGATGATCTCAAGGAATAACAAGTCCAAACGTTAGCCCAACATTGATTCGGCCCAAGCACAACTCGGGCCTGCTAAATGACTACAGCCTGCTAAGCTTACATGTCTCACAACCATCCCCAATACCCGTAAGACCTATTAAAGCAAGTATCTCGAGAATCAGCTTCGGACAAGCAAACCAGCATCACCTTGTTTTCAGCTAGGAAGCAAATACCAGAGTATACGTTGTACATGGAAGCTTACATCTATGGACAACACTCCAATTGGAAACTATCTCCAGTGTATTTAGGAGCACAAGTCTAACAGGAAAACTTCACTCCACAGCACAACTCTTAATTAGAGAAGGATCTCCACGAAGATTTCCTTCCCTAAACTACACCACCGATGACTTGGTCGAACCAGCACTCCAACACTATAAAGCCTAGTCAGTTGGTAAGCTAAGGTACAATACAAATTCCCTATTTATAGCATTAAGCCTTCCACAAATCTTTGTCTGACTTTAGCATTGGAATGCTATCGACCACCACAACGGTGGTCTGTGGCTCACGTGCTTTCCTTGTACAGGTCAGCAGAGAACGAAAATCGACTGCATCAGGTAAGCCTAGTCAGTGATGACTGACAACGACAACTTTTTGTTAACTCCCAGACCTGTAGCCCGCTCCGTGCGGGTGTAGATGGTTTGGAAGGTGAAAGCCTAGCTAGTTTCAACTGATGTCGACAATTCGCCATGGGATCACTACTCTTTTACAAACAAAGGTTGTCGAATTTCCAACTCCCAAACTTGTAGCCTTCTCTGCACGGGTGTAGATAGTTTGAAATGTGGGAGCCTAGTTAGTCTCGACTGATGACGAAGGCTTTCCACGGGACCACTGTTCTTCTACAGACCATGGTCACCAAAAACTCCCAAATTTGTAGCTTGATGCACACGGATGTAGATGATTTGGAATGTGGGAACCAAGTCAGATCCAACTTGTAGCCCACTTTACGCAGGTGTAGATGGTTTGGAAGGTGAGAGCCTAGTTAGCCCTGATTGATGTCAACGGCTCGCCATGAGACCAATGCTCTTTTTTAGGAAAACGATCACCAAATCTGATTACAGCTCAAGCAGTGTCTTCACGCCCACACATGCTGACATCCCGTTATCAACAATGGCCACTTAAGCCTACTCAAAAACCAAACCCGCTAAGCGCGGACAAATATTGCACGGGATACCAGCCCGAGCTTACGAATCTTGAATCGGGCCAAGCGCTCTTACACAACTACAAACGACAACGCATGTGCTCGGCTGCAACAGTTCACTCATGTTAACGGTCACAACCAGCAGTCATACATAACTTGAGTCTCCAACGGCTTACCTGAAGGATGAGCTGCAGCTGGTTAGTGCAACCCACTGCCAAACCATCCGCAGAATGTCTACTATTGGATGTAACCACCCGATAGTAACTCTGAGACCTCATGGAAGAACAGGTGAGAATTATTCGCAACATAAACGGTCAAACTCTCAACAGCAGATAGACCACTTGACTCCCTGCTAACCCAATCGAACCTGCAAGGCAAAATGGAAAGCGTGCAATAGGGAAACCAAACAGAATACGGGTACAAAACATACTCAAAAGAAACATGTTTTATTAACAGTTGAAACAAAAGTTACAAATGTACGAAATATACTTCTCATCAGGAGGAAGTACAATTATAGGGGGACAAGCTTAACAGGAGAATAAGCAGGAATTGCATCCGCGCATGCCTCAACTTGAGCGTCGTGATCCGGATCGCCCTCTTCTTCTGACAACTTATAGATCACTCCGAAGTCTGCATAGGACACCTTATTGTAATAAGCAAGGTCTCATTCTGGATGCTCTTCTTTCATCAGTGCCAACAATTCCATCCTCCCATGCAGGATCCTGTGGAATCTGTATGTGTTTTGCGCCTTGAGAAACTCTTCCTCGTGTGCCTTAGCTTTAGCAATTTCATGTTTCCGCAGCTCCAGGTTGCCTGTCAGCGCATTAGTAAGAGTTTGCCCAGTAATCAGGCTACTTTTAATTGGGAGAAGTTGGTCCCCAACTTTCCTTGCTTTCCGAGTGTTGAATTCCACATCAGCCTCTAACTGTTGTCTCTTGACAACCCACTCGGATTTCTTCATGGTATTCTCGTCAACAATAGACTGCAACTCAAAGTGCATCTTAGCCGCAACTTCTAGATCATGGCAGACCAGGTTCAGCTCTTCTCTGGATCTGTCCCTAGTGGACACCGCCTCTGCTAAATCAGACTCAAGTGCCTCCAAACAAACCCTCTGGGTCTCAGCATCAACGGTTGACCATTCCAGCCTCCTATTTTCAATCTAATTTCTTAGCTATATAATCTCGAAAAGTGCATCAGAATATGACTTCTGCATTATTGAGAGACACGCTCCATGGTGTATACCCTCTCACGAGCCGCCTCAATTTCCGTCCTAGCGACAACTACCTGGCTCACATGGGACATCCCCAGCATAAGATGTTTCAGCCCCTTATCCATGCACTCCTCTAGCACATCCTCCTCAGGCTTCGAAACACAGTTCGTCAGCCAGCTATAACGTTTTCTTATATGTTTCCTCGAAGCATAATCAATGTCAACCTCCTGGTGTCAGGCCTGGTCGCTTATTTTCACTACATCTGAAGCAAACAAACTCATTTGCGCATCCG
Source organism: Berberis thunbergii (assembly GCA_003290165.1). Lineage (NCBI taxonomy): Eukaryota > Viridiplantae > Streptophyta > Magnoliopsida > Ranunculales > Berberidaceae > Berberis > Berberis thunbergii. The sequence goes on along the minus strand of QNQO01010002.1, from coordinate 158,544 downwards.
AGTGAAGCTCTCCCGGATGTGGAATTGCACCACCCTTTGTAGTCTCCACTTCCTGGGCTCTCATCTACAACCTTCCCTTTGTCACCAGCAGTGAGCCGGCTCAGCGAAATTCGAAGGGAGAGAAGGAAATAAATTGTCTAGCAGACCCACCATTACCTTGATGTACGACGTGGAGTGAAATGGATGACAATGTAGACTACAAGAGGGACGGTCCATGTTGCAACTGCTTCTGTTAGACAGTCCACCAGCAGGACGACTGACCTCTAGGACCATAGGCAAATCTTCATTGGAACCTTCTAGTAAAACAGGTTCGGATTGGTCAGCACCAGTAGAAGTCGCCACAACAGCCAGCATCAACTTCTTATTCAAAGCTTATCAGCTTGCTCGGTACTCAGCTGCGATGCATCATCCATCGCTGCCAACCGTAGGTGGTCCTTCTCCAAACCAGTTGCTACAACCTCCGCTTTAGCGGACATGTCAGAATCATTGTCTTCCCTCAATAGAGCAGACCATTTGGAAGCTGGCTTGGTCCCAACGCAAGACCTCTTCAAGCCTATGAAGGAGGCCAACGTTTCAGAAAGGCCCTCGGTGACTAGTGGAAGACTTGACTTTAGAGGCCTTCCTCGTCTTGGAGGGGACTCCACCTTCGAACTTAACCTTCGACGCTCTGAAAAATAGTGGCAACCACGTGCCAGTGGGCTCACAACCCACTGCAACTAAAGTTGGAAGGGCAGGTAACTTCCTCCACATTCATTTTAGGCATTTCACAGAATGCCTCCATAGCAGCCTCCTCATCCGGAGAAAGAGGAATAGTGGGGAACCTCCCTACAAAAAACACACGCAACGATCAACATACAATCAACACAACGGAATCAAAGGGCAAAACTATACTTATGAAGTGGCTTGAACTCCCGCTCAAGCGGACGACCGTTGAACTTGAAGTATTTCGAATCTGAAGGAGCCAAGAAACTGAATTTCTACCAGAATTTAAAGTCATCCAACAATTTCCCAAAGCAAGCCGACAATGTCATCTTAGACATGGCGTGATCGTTCAGCCGAGGAGAAGTCAGTAACTGAATCACCCTTGGAGTCACGCGGACACCAGAATCCTTTGCCTTGATCAATATTAGAAGAATAGTCTTGTACCCATTCAGTACCAACTAGGCAGGTGGGATTTCAAGAAATTCTAGAAAGCCCCAGATCCCGTCTAGCACAGGAAAACGGACACCAGATTGAAGCATTCCGTGGTGCAAACAGACAAATCCTTCTGGAGGAAACATTGGCTTTTGATCATCACTCAATGTGTAGAGTGGAAGTCTTCAGGGACCCCATATGTCTTCTGAATCTCAGCCATGCTCGATTCAAAAGTCGACCTATCTTCGAAGAACTGGAGGCCCTTGGCAAGAAGCTCACCGTCAAGGTGATTTTGGTAAGCCGTGAAAAAAGTAAATAAGCTTTCAATCAAAAGTCGAACTGAACGAAGTCTCTAAAATCGAAGAAATGGAACAGTTTATTTCTGCAAAAATGGAGATCTAAATAGGGATTGACTTCCCATTTTTTCTCCACTAAATCGACGCATGCTTACTTAATGGGTGTGCCTCTCAAGTAATGGTTCAAACTCAATCATCATGAGTGGCGTATCTTTTCAATAAGTGACTTAGTGAATTGATACGATGGCCCACTAACTCGGGGGAGCAGTTGATGATACACCGAAACGTCTTTTCTTCTATATCCTACATGTGTCATCGTGATCTCAAGGAATAACAAGCCCAAACGTCAGCCCAACACTGATCCGCCCCAAGTGGTTTCAAGCCTGCACATCACAGTCCGTCAGATGGACCCAAATTACTACAACCAGCTAAGCCCACACGCCTCACATCTATCCCCGATACCCGTAAGAGCTATTAAGGCAAGTATCTGGGGGATCAGCTTCAGACAGGCAAGCCAACAACACCTTGTTTCCAACTAGGAAGCAAATACCAGAGTATACGTCGTACATGAAAACTTCCCTCCATAGCACAACTCTTAATTAGAAAAGGGTCTCTACGAAAATCTTTTTCCCTAAACTATGCCACCGATGGCCTGGTCGAACTAGGACTCCAGCACTATAAATAAGACATGAGGTTGGTAAGCTAAGGTATGCTACAATTTCTTGTTTACAGATTAAGCCCTCCTCAGATCCTTGTCTGACTTTATCATCAGAGTGCCATCAGCCACCACAATGGTGGTCCGTGGCTCATGTGCATTCCTTGTGCAGGTCAACAGGTCAAGGTCAAGTAGGGAGCAAAAATCGATTGCATCAATTTATAAATTTTAGTTCCAAATTTTTTTGACATGAATATCGGAATACCTGTTTACGATCCGTTTCGTTTGAAAACAACCCTACTATTGAATGTCAAAGTGGATCTTCTGAAAGGACGCGTCTTTCAAATGTTTTTACACCCTTGAATAACTACAACAATGTGAAAATAGGCGTTCCAGTGGATGGAAAACTCCATAGATGTGGTTTCAATCTAGCATCTAAATGTCGATGTTGTTCGGTGCCGAATATTGAAACATTTGTTTGTTGAAGGACGATTGGCATCCAAATATTGGTTTCATTATGATATGATCTTCAACTTTCATCTCCATCGTTCAACAGAGGTGCCCACTCTACTCAAAGTATGGTTTCGTCGGTCACATCGAACAACCAAAATTGGAACGTTGTACCACTTGGCTCTAATGTTCATTATATGGGAAATTTGGAAGCAAAGAAATCAAATTTTTTTTAAGGTGCAACAGTTAACGAAGTATATGTTATTGTGCAGGTAAGAAGATGGCTTAACTTGGTTTCATTTGTTTCGATACCTAAACCGAGAAGCCAAAATAGAACACTCTTGGTTTGAAGATTGTGCTAGTAAACAACAAGCCAAGTCACCTTATCTACTGGTTATTTCTGCCGCCAGGTTGTGTAGCTCTAAATGTTAATGGTTCCTTGGTGAACAACAAAGCAGCGGGCGGGGTTATCATCCGTAATGAGCAGGGAGATTGCATAAAGGCCAGACAAATTGTTTTTGAAGAAAGGATCGAATAATAAAGCCAAATCTTTACCCTCACTAGAGGGTGTTCGGGTATGTATTTAGATGAGATTGTCAAAGTGATCATTCAAACAGATTTGAACTTGGTTACAGGATAGTTCGCTAACATCTATACGGTACCATGGTTTCATGAATGCGAGGAATGAAATTTTCAGCCTTCTGGTTGGCTTGGAGGTGTCTTATATACATATTTTTAGAGAAACTAACTCGGTGGTTTATTCACTTGAAGGCTTGCGCACGCGGAGTCCCAATCTCGTACATATGAGAAGTTAGACATCCTCAGAAGACCTTCAACACTCTTGTGTCTGGACCACAACCAAATGACATACATCCGGTAACATATATTGTTTGTAATTTTTTGTTTTTTAATGTTTGTCTTTTGGTAAAGTCGTAATGTATCCTGAGTAGGGGTGGGCACGGGACGTGATGGACCACATCTCTATCCCATCCCATTTGTTCGGGATCGAGACGGGACAAGATGAGATAGACCTCATCCCGACCTCATCTCGTAGTATGTACTAAATTTTGGATTGAAAATTTAACATTCAAGATTGAATTTTTTTGGATTTACCAAACACACAACTCTAAGAACAACTATATAACTTTAAGCCACTGATTATTATTTCCCCGTTTCATTAGCTTTGACACAATTTTTTTAGAACCACTATTGAAGATAACCATTTTTTTGTGCATTGCTAAAGAAAATGATCAATGAGTTTGTCATTTAAAAACTACAAAAATCACACATTGTTGTTGTTAAGAATTAGGAAGAGAAAAAAAAAAAAAAAAAAAAAAAGGAAAATGGTTTGAGTTAGATTCATTATCTAGGTGAGTTACATGGAAGCTTGTGAGAATAAAATAGCTATGTTAATAAATAAAACAACAAATAAAATAGTCGTGTCAACAAATAGTTTCATACTGCATATTTCATACTAAATATTAAAAAAATTGGTTCGAAAAGGGACGAGATTGGTAGGATTAAAAATCTTCATCCTGATCCCATTCCATTATAGATCGGGATGAGACGGGATCAGGATGAGATTGATCAATCATAGTAAGACCCGAAAAAATTGTGACGGGACGAAATCGGGATCAGGATCGCGGGATGAGATACCCACCCCTAATCTCAGGTGTTTTTTATCCCTTCGGAGCAAGTAATAAAGGTCTCACATTTCATAAGTGCCTCTCCATGCCGGAGGTTTAATTTCTTTATCCCTTCGAAACAACATTCCCTTACCGAAAAATAACAAAAAAAAAAAAAAACATTCGAGACCATCCCAGCTGCTATGTATTTTTGCAAATCAAAATTCTAGGGGTCAAGGATGGGTGACACTGCGCTCATCTCGAGGAGGATGGGTCTCGACCCCTAGCAAAGCTCTTTTGCAAATGAATTCTCACCTACGTATCTTGAAAACCACACAATAAAAATGGACTTTAACAGCTAAAGCACACAGTCATTCTCCAAATCTGAGCGTTCACAAAACAACCCTTTGAACATCAAGACCAGCAAACGGTCACCACCAAATTAAAACCTTCAAATTAAAAACCCCAACTTTGCTTCTCTTCTAACTCACACTCTCCAATCACTTGTCTCTGCTCAACACTGTTGTAATCCAAAGCCCCCCACTACCACCAATGGCGGTTTCCGAGAGTCCCTCTACTCGACTCGTCAACCCATGGATGCTTCACTTACAAAAGTTGGAATTGGAGCTCAAATGCCCCTTGTGGTGTGTAAACACTTGATTTCATTCAATTTCCTTGCCCGGATCTTTTTTTTTTAATGGTGTTTGATTGTTTGTTTGTTGTTACTGTAGTTTGAATTTGCTGAAGTAGCCAGTTTCGCTCCCATGTGAGCACATTTTCTGCCGGTAAAGTTTCCATCTTTTTATTTTTTTATTTTTTTATTTTTATAAATCCAATCTGAGGTTTGATTTAGTGGGTATTTGAAAATTTGCTTGTTTGTAATATTTGTTGATGTGGGTATTTGATATTTTGCTTATTTGTGTTATAAGATGAAATCGGATTGTCCGGTCTGCTGTTCACATTATGTTGATTCAGGTTTCTGTTTCTGGGTCGTCTTTGTTGTACTGTTTTATGTTGGGTCAATTGATCTTGAATCCTGGGTTTCCACAGAACTAAGGAAGGTTTCACATCTGAAACATATTGTGAGCATCTACAAAAGCATGAATGCCAGTCGCTACAAACGGTTTCTTTCAATGCTTGTCTCAAGCTAATCTACGAGGTGTAAAATTGAGATCGTGCTTTGCTTGGGAATTGCATGTTCAAAAATATATGGCTGTGCCTTTTTTTGTTGGTAAATGCAAGCTTACTCTCAATTTCAATTATTAACAGGTGGAAAGCAAAATGTCAATCAAAAGCGGAAATCAAGTTCAACTCAAGATATGAAGCCATCCCCAGCTAGTCCTCCATCTTTTGATGAAATCAAGGATTCAGATGATGCCCATAATGACGTTGGTGGACAACATGTAAACTCTCTAAATATTAATTGGATTTGTGTTATGCTGAATATTATGCTTATTAGAAATGAATTTAATCAATCTTTGTATTAATCATTATTTTTTGTGGAAAGTCATACTATAGTAATGTTTTATCCCTTTTTTGATTGCTGCATTTTCAATTTCATACTGTAAGTACCTTGAGAAAAACTATTTGGATTATTTTCATTACCTATCTCTTAGTATCTAATCCTTAGTATATTGCACACTTTCACATTATACAGTTTTCACTAATGAATTTTTACGCTTCTGTAGCACCTCATAAAACTTGTCATGACTGCAGAGTGGTATGCAATCACAGGCAGAGAATGTCGTTCCAAAGGAAAGTGTTGATGATACAATTACCAATATTTTTGGTACGCCCCATTCCAGTGGTGGAGAAGATTGTGTCAAAGAAGCAAAGAGACAAAAGTTGGGGTTTGGGATTGGTGGCATGTCTGCCATCAGTGTCGATGAACCTCTTTCTAATTCATGGGGATCTGGAGCTTCAGAATGCTTAAATGCAACTTCAACTTTTATTTGTGCATTTTGCAAGTCCTCCTGAGTGTCTGAGGTATACATATATTTTTCATTTCTTAAGTTTTTTTAACTTCTAGAACATACATACTTGTGCATGACTTTGGCCTTAAACATATTCTTCTAGGTTTCTGGGCCAATGATGCACTACACTAATGGAAAACCGGTAGAAGGGGACAAGCTGGCCCGACAAAATGTCCTGCATGTTCACACAAAATGTAGTGAGTGGTAAGTTTCATTTAGCTTTCATGCACATCAAAAGTGAATTAAATGAAATCTGATTCACAAGATCACTTGCTGACAAGGGTGTTGGAGCTGATATTTTTTAGGTAGAAAATTGACAATAGGATCTTGATTGGAAAGATGTTACATATTGTTGATGCTAAAAGAACTGAAGATTATCATTTGTGAATGACACTTGATATCACATCACTCGTCACAAGATATATATTGATTTATACATGCTCTAACAGACACTTTATTGTTACATATTGTTACATATTGTTGATGCTCTAACAGACACTTGATGTTTTTCTTTTTCCTCCATTTTCAGTTACTCTTATATTAGACAACTCTTTATTACTTGGTCAAACAGACAACTTTGTAAAAGTGCAAAATTTTACTGTAGTTACCGCTATGTAGAAACTCATTTTGATACTTTTACGTGTGTACTAGTTACCTGTAACCTAAGCAGAGGCCAACCTATGTGACCCTAATTTTATAGGTTTCCAAAATATTGCTCTTGGTTCAAATCTCAATATCCTTGAAAAAAGGGAATTTGGGCATTTTCAAATCTTTTATGAATCAAACAGAGCCACCTCGTGTATGAGCCAAGTGTCAGGGAAAGTGAGCATATGGTGTTGAATATCATGCTTTGCATGGGACTTTTGTCATGGCTTTTATAGTCATACAGTCTGTTGAGATTTTGGTCTTTGAAGAGGAGAGCCTCGCCTCAAGGGTAAAGTGATGAAAAATCAAAGAGAAATTTAGACTTTAGGTCCCACATTTTATACCATTTTTGAGTTTAGGTCCTATATTTTTCTAACTTTGAGTCTGGGTCCCAAGATCAAGTTGACCCCACTCAAAACCAAATAGGAAAGTTTGTAGGCACATTTGTGATCCTATCCTTGACATTTCTTACCTATTCTTCTTATGTGATCACACATCTTCATACATCTAACGGGGGGTTTAAGCCTCATTGCTGTTTAGTGTCATCTCTTCATCGTTAGATAAATTTGGAATTTGTTGTCTTCATTGTTAACATAGAGAAATGTGAAATTATAAGAGGGCTTTTAACTCGGATATAATGTTCTTTAGTGACAAACTTACATTCTCTTGGTGTTCCTCCATATGTGGTCTTATCTTGGCTTGTCTTTATATTGCCAGAGCTAGTCGGAATTCCTACAATGACTGGGAAGCATTACCTGGTACAGCTGACAAATGGGTTCTGTGTGGGTCTGCTCTTTCTTCTGCAGATAAGGTTTGTTCCGTTACATGGTAGCATTTACTATGTTGTTAATGTAGTCTATCAAGATTTTGTGATTTATGAACGTTTTGTTTATAACTTTCTAATGTAAAGATTCAGTTTGGGTTTAAAGTTTAAACTAACTCTTCATTCTTTCAATATGTCGTACAGAGTCTTTTGGATCAGTTCACAAGAATTTCTGGTGCATCTGTCACCAAAACTTGGCAGCCAGATGTCACCCATGTGATTGCATGTACAGATGAGAAGGGTGCTTGCAGCAGGACATTGAAGGTTCTCATGGCTATTTTGAACGGGAGATGGATATTGAAAATTGACTGTAAGCTCTTGTTATGTTGGAGGAATTATGACTTCTTTGTATGAGCATCATTATTCATTTATCATGTCATGATGACTTATGCACCATGGTGTATATTAACAGGGATAAAGGAATGCATAAAAACCATGCATCCTGTGGATGAAGAGGCATATGAAGTGGGATTTGACAACCATGGCTGTCGTGGTGGGCCTAAAAAGGGTAGACTCGGAGTCATGGATAAGGTCGGGTAATCTTGTTCTTAATATTTTTCATGTCTGTTGCATTCATAGCATAGTGGTAGAAAAACTTTGGCAGGACAGCTTGTTATTTGGATTTCTGACATTCTTTTTATAGAATTTGAGTTGCATCGAGTAAACAAGTGAACATGTATGCAGGCACCAAAATTGTTTTATGGTCTGCAATTCTACTTTAGTGGAGATTTTGTGCCCTCATTCAGAAGATACCTTGAGGATCTGGTGTTAGCAGGTATTCCATTGACAAAAGACATGTTGACGATCACAAGGAATTGTGGTGCAGTAGTTGGCTCTGGGTTGATGATCGTGTACAGTATTGACCCTCCTTTGGAACACAAGTCAATTGACTTGCCTTTGTTTGTGATACAGAGACTTGAAAAAGCCAAAGAACATGGCGTCAAGATGGGAGGTTGGGTAGTGGATCACCAATGGATCTTGAATTCTGTTGCAGCTTGCAAGCTGCAAATTTTTTCTTTGTAATGCAGGTCTTTAATCGTTGAAATTTGTTTGGATTTTGGCTGGAAGTGGTGTTGTACGTGTCCTAGTTGAACAATACTAGTTTCATTATCGTTTTCACCTTGCAAGCTTCCATGCCTCACCATGCTTGATCCAATCTCAAACATCTTGTTTGTACATTGAGGAACCTTTTTTCAATTTCATTTTATGACCATCCACGAAACCCAAGAAAATAGCTTTTTTGCTTTGGGAATTTAACTTGCTTACGAAACCCAAGAAAATAGCTTTCTTGCTTTGGGAATTTAACTTGCTTTCTTGAACATGAACGTGAGCAGGGCAACAAAAGATATACAATCTATCATAATCACTAGTAGAGTTTTCAACTGTAGAACCTGTTGATGAGTCACCGCCTCAATTCAAAATGCTTTGTCCAATCTAGCATTAGACCAATGTACAACGAACCTTTTTCCAGTACTGTATAGTTCATGCGTTCTGAGACCCCATTCTGTTATGTACTATCTTTAACTGTGAAATTTTTGATAATGCCCTCATCTTGACATACTTACAAAAACAACATATCTTTATATTCACATCCATTATCTGAACGAGACCTTCTGATATTTCTGTCAATTTGAGTTTTAATCTTTTTTTCCACTTCAGGAACACATTCAAGACTTCATATTTAAAGTAGCACTGCATACCTTCCAATGATGCTTGCTTGGTAGGTCCCTTCCGAGTAAATGTCAGTTTGTCACGAGTGTGAGAGAGCTAATATAGTTAACAGTTCCACGAGTACGGTGGATAACGGTGCCAAACTTGACTGCAAAATTCTAACTTGCAGGTTTTAGCACCTTTTAATAAACATTGTTTCACAAGAATTTGCATACTCTTCTTATTAAAGCATGCCCTAAAGGCATGTGCTATAATCTGATAGTATCACATGTTTGCCGATTCAAATTGTTCCAATATTTTTATTCCACGTTTTTCAACACTTTCATACATAACCACCAATTCATACACCTACAAACGAATCCATGGAAATTTTGTTCGGCTTTGACACTAGTTTGTTGCATTTCTCATAAACATAACTGATGTAGAAGACAATTGATAGTTGCAATAAAAAGTAATAAATCCAAAGTATAATCAATGCAATATAAAGTGAATGAAAATAGAATAAAACACGTACCATACAAGAGATTTAAAGTGTTTCGGCAAGTTTGCCTACGCCTATGAGGCAAAGAGAAGAGAAGCCACATGATCCAGTTCATACTTCCTTCTACCTCCTTTTTGCTTCTTGATGAAGAGAAGCCAGTTTATAAAATCGAAGAGCTTCAACAATTTCGGTTGAAAAAATTCATCAATTTTAGCTACAATTTTACCAGTTTAACACTACACCAAAAGGGCATTTTAGCTACGCCGAGCTGGCCACGGTTCTAAACCGTTGGTTTATTTGCCACGGCCAAAAACCTTAGCTATAAGTACCAACGGCTTCAAACCGTGGGTAAAAAAAACCTGGCCACGGTTTAAAACCGTTGGTATATTTGGCACGGCTAAAAATCGTGGCTATTAGTAGCAACGACTCCAGACCGTGGGTATTATTCGCAACGGCTCAAAACCGTTGCAAAAAAAAATTTAGCAACGGTTTTAAACCGTGGCTAGATCTAGCAACGGCTCAAAACCGTGGCTACATGAAAAGCTGAAAAAAAAATAGGGCGGGCTATTTTGGCGTTCGACCTTCCCTCAATTCGACTTCGATCGACAAAAACGAAGCTCCCCTCCACAAACCCTCCACTCGACATCGTCTCCTTCCCTGCTCCCTCCCTCGACTCGACTTCCCTGCTCCTTCTCCTTCCATGCTCCCTCCCTCGACTTCCCTCCTCCCCTCCTTCCCTGCTCCCTCGACTTCCCTGCTCCTCCCTCGACTTCCCTCGACTTCAAAATCGATCAGCCACTGCAACCGAACATGTACTCTCTCTCTCTCTCTTTTATTTATGATGAAATTAGGGTTCGATGATTGTTTTTTTATTTATGTCTGACCTAACTAGCATGAAACTTAAAAGGTGGAATCAATCTCCTTTTGGCAATATTCTTATTCTTATCAAAAATGCCAAAAAATAAAATTGTTTATATGTCTCATTGATAATGAAGCTGGCCTAAATAGCACAAGTTGATTTCTGATAGAGTTTAAAAGTAGTGTATACAATTGGGTTGCGTGGGGTTTCATTTGAAAGCTTTATGGAAAAACTAGGTTTTATTGTGATGGAATTGAACCGGATAATCAAACTTTTAAGAGAATATCTTTGGCTTTGTATTCAGATGTTATGAATGAATCAAAGTGAATCAAAAGAATCAAAGATGAAAAATATTGAACTTTGGAGGAAAAAGTTATCATACGTGAGTTTGATTGAAATGTGAATGCCAACGTTTTTTTTTTCTTTGAAGTGTTTGGTCATTGTGAATTAAGTGGTTTGATTTACTCAGTGACGAGATTTAGGTGAATGAGTGTATTGGGGCGGGGCGGATAACGTCATCCGTGACGGAGTGGTTTTTTGTTTTAATAAAAAAATCCACGGTTTTTCCTGTGGATTCGAGTTCCAACAAATTCTTGGAGGAAAAAGTGTTTTTTTTTTTGGGTGGTGGGTTGGAGGAAAGCAATGACTATTTGCTAAAACTACAAAAATATAAAGTGAAGGAGTGGAATATGAATAAAAATAAATTAGTCGATGCATGAGAATGACATTGTTCACTATTGTTAAAGTGGATGAACAAAATTGTTTTCCAAAGGCAATTAAGGTTTTAGAGCATCTTTAGTAGCAAATTTTAAACCAGTCACTCAAATCGCAAAATAAGGTTTGTTCTAATTTTCATTAAGGGTTTGGTTGGTCATTTTTCATGTGAAATGGAATCCACTTCCCATATCACGTAATTTTTCATTGTTTGATTGTGTATTTAACGACGGGAAAAATAATCATGCATCTAACTAGTTTTCTCATCTCTCATGAAAAACTAAATCTTTGGTCTCATTCCAAAATGGAATCCTTGAAAAAAGTTTCAATTCTTGTGTATTTTCTATCCGTCCAAACAAACCCAAAAAAATGTGACCTTGCCATTATGATGGTTGCTCGAAGAAATAAAATCCATCAACTCTGCCACATAATACCAATAAATTGTGAATAGCATTTTGACTCTAGCATTCTTATGAGTCGTCTCCTAAGACCCTAAAAAATTTAGGGAATGTTTGGTTGCTTAATGGAATAAAGTTGATCATTGTAATGGTAATGTCCATTACAATGGTTAAAGTCATTCATGTGTTTGGTTTGGCATAAAATTGGTGTAATGAGAATGACTATTACAAATTTCATAATAATGGACATTCTTTTTCAACACCCTATGAATGTCCATTGTAATGGTCAACCCTTTATTAATTTGTTTGATTTGCCCTCCTTACCTAACATAGATGCCTATTTACCCATCATAAATCTAAAATTCATGGTTTGTAATTGAGGCATGACGGTAAAGACACAAATCATTCTCAATTCTATTTCCATTCTAACACTAACAGACAAGTGAAGTTGGGCAAGTTTATATGATGTTAGCAGTCTGTAAAGCAGTTCTGTTAGGTGCTCTGTTAACTCAGAGTGCTCTGTTATACTTATTATTAGTCACTGTTAGTGTTAGTTCTGTTGCTATAAATAATAGACTAGCAAGGGAAACAACATTCATTCATTTCTGTAATAATTGAGTACAATTGAGCATTGCTCATTGAGGAGAGTGGCAATCTCAAATACTGCCTTTACATTTCAATCCTTCCATTGTAATTTTACAGAAGCATTCAATACAAATAATCAAGTTTGCAGAATCAGTCTTCATTGATTTGTTCGACTTTCTTTGGTTGTTCTTGCCTTGAATGTGTCTTGCCAGGTTACAAAACATCCAGAAATTCATCCACTCTGATCTTGGTACTGAGAGTGCACTGCTTGATTCTCCAATTCTGCAGAAACTTCATTACAAAAAGGTCAGTTCATAACAGAATGTAATTAGCTAGGTTTGTACTCATCAGGAGATGTGTGTGATCTTCAATTATTATTATTGTTATTATTTTCTTCTTCAAGATTGGTAGCTAGGTTGCTTAACTTAATTAACCGAGTTAGGAGATGAGCAGGGTAATTTGATGAACGAGTAATTAATTAAATGGGCGTTCAGGGCAATGTTATTATGACTGTCCCTACCCTTATACTCAAGTCAACCACTCATCTCTTTGTTCTTCATTTCATCTCTCTTTTCTTTTTGGTCATTCTCAGCTATGGCCTTGCATGTAGGCTCAAAATGTATGGTGCAGCCAAGGATGACTTGCCGACAACTGTTTATGGGCTTCTCTAATCTTCTTTGAATCTATGAAGAGTGGATCAGTAAGTGAAGTTGGCAAGTTGTCTTTGGCTACACTTTTCCATTCAGTTTGTCATGCAAGTCCTGTGCTGAAAATAATACTTGCATTCAAGGAGTTCTTCAAAGGCATGATTTATGGTTTGACAACCTTATTATTCTTGATTTGGTTCTTTACATTGCATTCTTTTCTTCTTTTATTGCTATATTATAAAGTAATGATATTAAGTATGATCTAAAACTACTTAACTGACAAAGTTGATTATGTTGTACTAGCTCTTATGATTCTCATATCAACTCTTACTTATTCATCAAATCATTTATTGAAAAGAAAACACTAATCTCCATGCTCAATAGATTGTCATTGCTTACCATGCATTGTTTACCTTTAGTAGGGAACTTCCCACCTATCTGGGTTGTGGAGATAGTTTTCATTTCTCATCATGAAAAATTGTGCAAAAACAGATTATACAACATTTAAACCCCAGTCTATATTGATTTGATTAACTTAAGAGTTCCTTGGATGCATTCAGAGTGTTGTGAGAAGAACAAAGTAGAAAATCACTTGACAAGAAACACCATAGTCTTACATGGTTTGGAAGGTTGCCTACGTACACCAAAACTGGATGAGATGTACGATAATGGTGAAGAACTCATAGTCTGCAATGTCACTAAAACCCCTTTACAATCTTTATTTTGTTTTCCCTCTTTTAAATCCTTGAGGCAAAATTTGGTTGCAAGAATGCATGATTTAGCTTCTACACCATGCATTTTTGTTTCTCCAACTGTATTTGTTTCTCAAAGGGGTGGGTCTTCAAGGCATGATGCCAGAAAGAAAATGAGTCATTTACTCCTCCTCGATTGATATTTGATTCAGCTTAGATCAACAATTATTTGCCCACATTGAAGTTTAAGAATGCACGATAAAAAGGAAATTCCCACTGTGTATCAAAGCATCTTGAAAGACAACCCCAACCTGAAGAGCTTACTGGAATTTTAATTGACTATGCTACAATAATTTTTTATGCATTTCTAATGCTATTTTAGTCATCCTCTTTGGTTGAGGCCAAATATTTTGTCTTTGTTTCTTATTTTGACTTTTGAGTTGGGAAAGGGAAGCTTTGTAGCTATGTATTCAGATTGGCTTTTCCAATGCTTTATAAAAATCTATTTGTGGTGATATGTTGTGGAAGGAAATTATCTATAAATGTGGTGTATATAGTTGATTCTTATTTCTTTTTGTTTGATAATGGTTAATATCTATAATGTCATTGATAGAAATGGATAGTACTCGCGACAATCTCTCCACCATTGATGTCACTAGATCTACAAATGATGACACTAAAGTTAAACAGACCATATAGTTCAACCTCCACGGTTTAGCAGTTGGACCTGGTGCTAGAAATTTCAATAAAAACATTGGAAAGCTTGTTGAAACCCTTGTGCCCATCAAATTCAAGGGTTGGCACCATGTTACTGACAACTACAAAGAGGATGTGTGAAATGGCCTCAAGGTGAGATTTTACATCATTGATTTTCATAATGTCTTATTTTATTTTCAACTTATATCTCAATGGCTTATTTGCAGCGTGAATACGACATCCCAAATTATGTGAAAAAGAGTGTGCATTTGAAAATGCCTGAATATTATAGAAGGTTCAAGGCAGATCTTAGGAAGAATTATTTGGATAAGTATCCTACCATTGAGGAACAAGAGAAGCATGTTCCAAATGGTGTAAGAGAGGAGGATTGGAAGGAGTTTGTTCGCTATGAGAGCACCCCTGAAGCGAAGACAATTAGAGCCCAAAATGCAAAAAACAAAAAGGCTTCAAAGTATGTATGGGGGGGGGGTGGGTGGCCAAAAGAGTGCTGCAGAAGTAGAGTATGAAATGGTAATTGAGTTTCTAGCTACTAGTACAATATTATATACCATTTAACTATATAGGCTGAGACTAATCTTTCAAGTATATAGGTTGAGAAGAACCCTGATTGGGAACCAGTCACACGCACTGACATATGGATTGCTTGTCACACGGGAAAGGATGGAAAACCTACGCATGGTTCTGAACAATATATGGTATGTGCCCAATGATGTCTTTTATACCCAATTCTTAATTTACTTTGTAGTTGTTTGAATATTATTTGTGTCCTGATTTATTTTATTTTTTCATTCTTTTGAAGGAACAAGTTAAAGCAAAAAAAGTTGCCTTGCAAGAATCTTCAACTCAGGGTACCACTGACCTCACTATTGATGATGATCCTCTAAGCCGAGTGTTTGGCCAAGAAGCGAGGGGACGTACTCGTTGTGTTGCAACCACTGTCTCTAAAAGGAAGTATGATGCTGCACTTCCCACTCGTTCATTGCTTTTGGAAAAAACATTGGAAGTAAAAAAATGTAGCGAAAAATATGATAGATTGGAAGAAAATGTTAGATGGATACGAGAGAGACTTGAAAGTGGAACTTATGTAAGACCATCAACAAGTGAGGGAATACAAGGAGTTGTTCAAAGAACTGAAGATACACCGTCATCCCGTGCACAATCGACAAGACAACCAGAAAATCCATTACCTCCATCTCCATTACCATCATCTTCTGAAGGTGTTGCGAGGTTTCCTTCTCCAAGCAATCTTGTTCCTTCAGTGTCAAGGATATACAAAGTTTGTGATTGGGAAAGGAATGTCATTGCGATAGCAATAGAGGTTGTAGATCCTATCCATCAATTCTCTTGCGCTTGTCATGGATCATTGAACCCTGCAACAGAGATCAGACTTTCCTTATGCTTCAAATTCAAGACTGGGGTGAAACTTTACAAAAGTGATCCAAAAGGAGACAAGATGGGGGATTTGGACGTTGGTGATTTCTTCGTATGGTGTAGAACTCATATGGAATTTGATGATTGATAGTTATAACTATGTTGGAAGCAATGTAATGGTGGCAGCAAAAGAGGAGCTGAGTGAAATACACTATGGGCACGTGATTGTTGATTTTAAGGTAACTAGCTGAAGCTTAAGTGCAAGTATCTATAGACTTAACCACAAAATGACTATTGCTTGCCTCATCCCATTTGAAACATTGTTTCTTCTATTTGAATTCTCATTCGCAACAATTGGTATGACCTTAGTTCATCTTTGATTGCTATGGTGCATATACTACAGTTTGCTTTGTTCTCATATTTATGTGTATTGCTTTTGATATTGATTATGATGTCTTTCTTTATACAGGAGTTCTATTTTCTACACAAAAACACCCAAAAACCAAGAGTCTAATGGTGAATTTTCTGACTATATTTACTTTTTAATGTTTATTTATGTTTACTTTTTGATTATGATGTCTTTCTTTTAATGTTTATTGTTGTACGTGCTGTTTCTGGCCGCAGCGGGTTTTAGTGTGCGCTCCGCACACTGGTTTTGAGCTGTGGTTGAGGTATTCTCCTTACATGTGGTGGCCATCTAACCTAGTTCAAGTATTATATCTATTTTGTTCTTTTGTTCTCTTCAATTACATGTGGTGGCCATCTAACCCATGTGTAATCTGCAAATGACACACATTTTATCAATCTGTACCAAGCAACTTGCACTGTTAATGTGGACTTAGATATGTATTTTAGATAGAATATTCAGGGTCTGTGTAATAGGACCATTCACTGTGCAATGTTTTTAGTATCTATAACACATGGTTGATGCCATTTATAGGTTCTACATTTCAGTCTTATAGTAAGGATTACTTGTAGTGTACATATTACTTGTAGAGTTGTAGTTGTATGCATTATTGCTATACTCAGTTAAATTCTTACTTTTTTGTGATGCATTGTTTTTTTGTTTTTCTTGCGAGACAGGGACTGGAACTATTGAAGGGAAAAGGGCCTTATACCACTGTAATTATTGCAATACATATATTTCTGGGAAGATTCGGATCAAGTGTGTAATGTTTCCTGACTTCGACCTATGCGTAGAGTGTTTCTCAGTCGGAGCAGAGATCACTCTTCACAAGAGTAATCATCCATACAGGGTCATGGCTAGTACTTAGTAGCACACTAGAACCCTATATAAAACACTTTTATTATTACCTTCATGTTCAACATGGCTATAACTAGCCTATTCACCAATCGGGATAATATTTTAAGAGGGGCTAGCAAGGACCTATTGAATGAAGTGGAAAGGAACCTTCAGGTAGTGTGACAAATAAGTTATTGTGAAAATTTTATTTGTGTTTATAAGTTTGGGTACTCAGGTGGATTACTTCTTATACAGGATGCTATGTCTGTAACACGTAACATACTAAAAAATCCAAAGCTTGTTCCTGGTGGCGGTGCTTCAGAAATGACTGTATCTGCAACATTGAAGCCGAAGAGTTCATCTATTGAAGGCCTTGAAAAGGTAAAGAGTGGATTGTAGTGTGTTCAAGAGAAGTTACTTTCTTCTAGATGCCAATCCTACTGGGTTGTTTTTGTTGTTTGTGGTGAATGACTTGCTTTAGCAATGACTACACAATTTGTTTTACTTTTATTTTTTTTAAATTTTTGTATGTTTTTTCAATAACAGTGGCCTTATGAAGCTGTTTCTCTAGCCTTTGAAGCAATTCCAAGGACACTAGCTCAAAACTGTGGAGTCAATGTTATTCGGACAATGACTGCCTTGCAAGGAAAGGTAGAAATTGAACTGCATCTGCCTTGTTTTGTAAACTAATTGCATATATAGAGTCTATAAGATACAAAAGATAACAAAATTTCTCTTGCTATAATAATGAGATATTTCTTGCAGCATGCCAATGGCGAGAAGTGGATTGGCATTGATGGTAATACTGGGGCTATCGTAGATATGAAAGAGAGAAAGGTTCCATTATGCAATTTTATTATTTTACATTTCCCTCTTGTTTTTCTCCATTGTAGTGATATTTTTGTTTATTTGTTTGTTATATAAATGTTATTTTTACAGATCTGGGATGCATACAATTGTCTCCAAGGAAACGCTGCAGCACAGAGCGCGTCCCAGGCAGGGTGCGCTATAGTTTCAGCGTGACTTTTCAAATTACTTTAGCTCGCATCAGTAAGCGCACTTTGGTTCCATCTTATTTGAATTCAGATTAGTTGTTTACAGAATTTATTGTGTCATTTGGCATATGTTTGTTTTCCCCACCATTTGAATCTTGATTTTTGAGTGCTTTATTTGGTTTTTGGATGAATGGGTAATGGGATTTTGGTGAAAAGTTTAGATTTTGATATCTGGGTTTCAGTGAATCATGCTGACATGGGAGTTCATAGATTCAACTCTTTTAAATGGTTGTTGTTTAGCACTAGTAAATATGAGATGCTCTTTTTGGGCATGTCAATCATTGATGTTAAGTCAATACCTGAAAGATTTGGAATATTGATAATTGGTCTTTATCTATGAACTTTGTTGAATGGTTGGGTTTAGTTCTATTACATAAACTAGATGGTGTTGTATTATGAGCTATTTATAGGTGTTATGAGTTGACTTCGAAAAATGGGAATCATTTTTAAGTCTTAATGATTGATTTATATATATTGCATCTGATATTGTTTGTGTAAATTCCAATTTGCAGGATTGGATATAGTATGATTACAGATGCAGAGGAGAAGGGACTTATCAAACCAGGGGAGGTTAGTTAAATCTGGATTACCCATGTCTTTTTATACCATATTGTTCTCATCAACATGTAAAACGTTCTGTGATGTATTCCAGATTTTGTTCATTTTTGATTTCTTAATAAGGGAAACTAGTGATCAGTAATTGTAGGAGTTCTACATCCTAGTTAGAGTCATTTGTTGAAACTTGTAATGTAGAATGCGTGTAGTTCTTTCGGAATGTCTTTGCCTCCATGTGGAAAACAATAATTGAATTGTTCTTTTCAGTTCCCCCAAAGATTATTTATTTATTCTTATGCCTTGGGCAACATCTACGCTATTTACTTATTCTTTCACCGTGTAGACCGTATTAACCACTATCAACTCAAGGATGCAGTCTGAAAACCTTCTTGTAGATTGAAACAGAAGATTGACCCAAGGCTTAATTTGTTTATCTTCAGATGTTCTACCCTGGGGATGTTATGTTTATTCTGTAAGAAATGGTGCTGTTAATCTAGTTTGGTTGAGGTTATTTATCTTTTCTTACTGTTTTGAACAAACGTATGACAAATCTTACTTTGGGGAATTATGTATTACCGATGGGTTTTTGTTTTTGACCCCTTTAATATGATAGAGGTCTGAATTTTCTGAATGCATTGTTTTCTAAGATGCTCAAACCCTTAACCACGTTAAGTAGTGAAATAATACCCCATAAGATAACGTGTCTTAAAGAAAACTGCATGATGGTTGTGGTTATGGTTATTAACTTCTTGATCAATTATGATGGGATTTGCATAAGAGTTTTACTCAGTGGAGTATTTCAAACTAATGAGTTTCTATTGAATTTCTGTAGAGCGTCCTCGTAGAGCCTACCAGTGGTAACACAGGAATAGGATTGGCTTTCATGGCGGCAACAAAGGGTAACAAGCTCATCATTACAATGCCAGCTTCAATGAGTCTTGAAAGGAGAATCATCCTCCTAGCTTTTGGAGCTGAGTTGGTCCTTACAGACCCAGCAAGAGGCATGAAAGGGGTTGTTCAGAAGGCTGAGGAGATTATGGAAAAGACACCCAATTCTTACATTTTTCAGCAGTTTGAAAACCCAGCTAACCCAAAGGTAACTGTTTAATGAATGTCATGCACACAGAGTCTGCTGTTTGGAGAGATCTTGTTATTTAGCAACATTGTCTGTGTAGATACATTATGAGACAACTGGACCAGAGATCTGGAAAGGCACAGGTGGGAAGATTGATGCCTTTGTTTCTGGGATTGGGAATAGGGGTACGATGACCGGTGCAGGGAAATATCTTAGAGAGCAGAATCCTGATATCAAGGTTAGCTTGAACTTTATGTGGTAGCTGCACAATATTCTATTTCTTCTGCCCAGGCCTGTACTATAGTGGTTTTTCTTTATTCTTTTCAATTATTGTTTTTATCTTATTAGTTGGATTTTTTATTTTTAGATTTTCGGAGTGGAACCATGTGAAAGTGTAGTACTGTCTGGAGGAAAGCCTGGTGGGTGATCTTCCCTATCTTGTGCTTCTTGATTTATTTGCTCATGATCAGTGTTTTCACATCTTCATATATTTATTTGGTTGGATGATAAATGCTATTCTGCCATTGTTTTAGACATGAATGATTTTGTTTTTGGGTCTTTAGCATTGATAAGTGTTGTCCTTTTGCTGGGTGTTTTATTTATTTATATTCCTTACGAAATGGGTAACTGATAGGATTTCCTAACAAAAAAATTGGGGCATGTTTATTTTGGTCCTGAAGCATTCTGCGTTTTTTTCCACCTCCCAAGTCAAAATGTCCAACGACAAGTTGGGTTTTGGTGGTTTAAACTAACTTGTCTGTGGTTGGATTAAAAAAAAATCTCAAACTTGGTTCCTGTTTGTAGGGCTCACCAAAATAATACAACTTGTCGTTGGTTTCATATGTTGTCATTGGATCTTTGCTAGGTCATTGAGTAAAATTAGACGATATTTTTTTACAGTGGCTTAAAAAAGAATCAAAGTGACATGGATTCTTTTATTTATTTTCCTGGGGTGTAGTTCAAGGACATTTATTGACCTCTGGGATTCCATCCTTTTTCGTTCTGATTTTCGGGTTACTCTAGTCATTTTCTGTTCACATATTGTTGTCTGCTGACATGAAACTTGTGTATCATTTCTATGTCATAAGTCCACATAAGATCCAGGGAATTGATGCAGGATTTATTCCTGGTGTTTTGGAAGTCAACATCATTGATGAAGTTGTTAAAGTAAATAACAAAGCACTTGGTCCAGAAACAGTACCCTGAGTGATTTTTTTCTTAAGCAAGAAATGCTTATTATAGTCTAAGGCATCGGATCTAGAAGAATATTTCAGCAATTTTGATTCCCTGAGAAATGGGCCGCTTATCTGCCACCACATTGCCCATTGATCTCAAGACTTGGTCAAATGATCACATTCTTTATAGTGGCCCTTCAGATCTTGGTAGAAGCCGATTTGAGGCAGTAAATATTTGCTGAATAACTTCACAAAAAACTTTTCAGTGTATAAACAGTATGACTAATGACTACTTATTGAGTAGCAAAATATACCAGTTATACTGTACCCAAAAGTGTGTACATGTTGTGCCAACAAGTTCAACTTCCAATCCTCTATGCAGATTTGGCCTTCATCCGCTCCTTTTTTTAATTCTTCTGTATTTTGTACTTTCCCAGGTATCAAGTAAAGAAGCAATTGAAACTGCAAAGCTACTTGCCTTGAAAGAAGGATTGCTGGTAAGTAGTCAAACTTGTTTAATTTTATATGAATGAGTTAATTTCATTTTTGCTCTCAATAATTCTCAATTCATCACAATTTTTGTCTTTAATTTCATATTTTTCATTTCAAATTACTTGTGTCCTGTCATAATTACTTTGTGTGACTTTTAATTGCATAGGTCAAGATTGGGCTACGAGTTCTAACAAGACCTATGCCAGAAAAGTTATCATAACTGCGATGACAGTGGGTACTCTGTAGTGAAACAGAGCGCACTCTGGTTTACGACCAGCAGCAAGCTCGCATCAGTGCATCCCTCGCAGAGCAGCAGTTCATCCCTCGCAGCAGCAGCAGCAGCAGTGCGTACCTCACATCATCAGCAGATCGTCCCTTGCAGTAAGTCCCAAAATCTGCTATTGTTTACTTTTTTTTGCAGTATTTTTACGTCTTAGTTTTTAGTCTTTGAACACCACATTCTCTCTTCATATTGGAACTGGAATGTGCATAACTGAGTGAGTGGAGTGATGACAAGATTTTTGCAGGAAAGTCCAACACAAATAGTAGCCGGGATTACAAAATCAAAGGAAGTCAAGTAGATAAATTCTTCCACACATTTGGTGCCATTGCTGCCATTCTTGTTTGCAATACCTCCGGTTTGTTGCCAGAAATACAGGTTAGATTTTTTCATTCATTCCTGTTTTTTCAATGATACACACACAATATTGTTTATACTTGAAATCAGTCATTATAAAGCTTATGAATGAATATTATTTTACAGTCGACATTGCGCAAACCATATTATATGTCTACGACATTGTGTGTGGAAAGATGAAAAACATGAGATTAGGTGTGGCAGATGAAGATGAAAAAACAGTCAAGAAAATGCATTAAAAGCTTATAATGAGATGGCAGATGGGGATATTCAAGGTGTAATAAAGGGTGCATAGACATGGGTAGGTCAAGTTTTTATAATGGCTTTGAAGCTACTCTCCATATTTTGGTGAGAATACAAAGTTGATGATGTTGATGTATATACACACACATACAACCCAATTTTCTCACTCTTTTAAGCCTTCTTCTTTCCAGGTTCCTTTAAGAGAGCACATATCCATATTGCTTTCCCATTATTAGTTAGCTATATTAAGAGGGGTCTCTTGTGTGTATCCTAGTTTCCAAGTCTTTCCAGTAATGGTTTGTAAGGTTCTGAGTGTGAGAGTTTTTGTTGGAGTTTGGGGTTGGCACTAAATGAGAGATGAGATGGATACCTTAAAGAGAAGGACTACCTCTACCACCACTCTTCTTCTTTTGCTCATTGTTTTCTTCCAAGGATCTACAATGGTTATGGGTCACAGATTGAATTACACCCATTACAAGCATGTGGGGAGCTTGAGATTTGAAAGGACACAAAGGCACTTGGACAAGATCAACAAACCAGCTATTGCAACCATTCAGGTATTTATTACAAATGACAGAAGCTTAGGTACTACAACTTATGACAAATGATAAAGCTTAGATACTTCAACAATTTAACTTTTTGGTCTTTATATCACTTGTTTTCTGTGTGTAGAGCCCAGATGGAGATATCATTGATTGTGTTCATAGACACAAACAACCAGCTTTAGATCACCCTCTTCTAAAGAACCAGAAAATCCAGGTAAAAATTTATATATATTTTTTCAATTTTTTTCCTTCTAATTGACATGTTTATATGTTGAAATATTAGAGAAACAAATTAATGTGAGTTTTGGCTTGAATTTAGAGGGCTGCACCAGAGAGGCCAAGAAGAGTAAAAGAGATGGTGAAGACAAATTACAATGAAAGTGAACAAGGAGGACTGAGAAGTAGTGGTAGTATTGCATGGCAAACATGGCATGAAATTAGTGGGGATGGATGTCCAAAGGGGACAGTTCCAGTAAGGAGAAGCTCTGTGCATGATGCGCTGAGAGCTAAATCTTTGTACCACTTTGGAAAGAAACCAATGCCAATGAGATTGAGTTATCCTGATAGAAGAGTTGATGCACCTGATGTGGTCAGTGGCAATGGCCATGAGGTATGTTACTGATTAATCTCATAATTCCATCCATATAGTTTTGAATATTCTTCTCTAAATGAAAATAGGAAAAAAATTCTTAAAAAATTTCACATGTGTCAGTCTTTTTTGGTACATCAATGATATAGCTTGGGTGTCTCAGACAATTAATGTATCACAATAGATATACAAATCTCCAGGCATGTCTTTATGGCTAAGATTCATGCATATACTAGTACACCAGAAATTATAGGTCATGTTTGTCTGTCATTGGTTTATTAGCAATCTTTATAGGTCATGTTTGTCTGTCATTGAGTACTGACTAATTTTTATACTGCAGGGCTCTGAAGGTCTGAGCCAATACGGGCAGCAGTATGTTGGACAGGAGAATGCGCATACATTGCTTGTTTCTGGGGTGCAAAGTGTGTCGTTGTATCAACCATCACCGATGCTATATACAAGCAACTACCAGGTGCTGCATTCTCATCATTTTCAGTATATAAAACAAGCAACTACCGAAAGAAACGGGGCCTGTTCCTAAGGGCATCAATGTATTTTCTTACATTAAAACTAGGTAGATTTGTATTGTTGGAAAAAACATAGAGAAACTCTTTTGTTTTATATGCGAGTGAAACATGATATAACAAGGTTCCATTTGTTCAGGTTAATCCTGTTATTGTACATTAGTGCTATTTTTTTACATGTTTTTGTTTGGCGTCAAAACTTGGCAAGTTCCTTTTTACGGTTGATTTTGTATTTATCTAGCATATAGTTTGTGGAATCTTATTCGTGCCGGAGGCATGACACAAACCATAGTAAGGACTGATTTTGCAGGTGCCACGGCTGTGATATTGCTGCAGTAGCAAAAAAATATATAATTTTTTTTCTATTATATATTAATTTGCAACGGTTTGAAACCGTTGCAACAAAACAAATTTCTTTTTTTTTGAATTTTGTTTTAACTGCCAACGGCTTACAACCGTGGTTGCAGTTTGCCACGGCTAGGAACCGTGGGCGTTCTTCATCAGTTGCTATGGCTTAAAACCGTGGCCATGAATTAACACGGCTAAAAATCGTTGCTATCACGTTTGCCACGGTTTATTAGCCACAGCTTAAAACCGTGGCCAGGGTTAGACACGGCTTAAAACCGTTGCTACTTTGTTAGACACGATTTAAAACCGTTGCTATTATCCATACTTTATCACGGCTTAAAACAATGGCTTTTTTTCCATGGCTAAAAACCGTTGCTATTGTTCTTGCAACGGTTTAGAACCGTGGCTAAATGCTGAAAATCACCACCCCTGTTCAAGCAAAAAACCGTTGCTACAATGTTTAGCAACGGTTTATAGCCATTACAAGGAATTTCGCGACGCCTCTATAGCCCACGGCTCTTAGCCGTGACAATGGGTTAAGCCCACGGTATAGAACTGTTGCTAATGGGGGTTTTTGGTGTAGTGTAATAATTCTAGTTGTTGCTAATGCTGCCAGCAGATCCAAGCTCCCGCCAGCTTCCAAAAGTGTCAAGCTCATGTTTTTGCCGACATCCTTGCCAGCTGATCCAAATTGAAGAGGTGGTAGAGCTTCCGCCACCTTATCTGTTCTTAAATCTGTTTTCGAACAATTTTTGTGTCATGTTGATTGTTCAATGATAGATAAGATAGTACGGAATCAGTTGAACCTCCATCTCCATACCTTTGTAGAGTATAATGTAAAACTGATCTTGCAGTCTAGTACTTGTCTTAGAGCATTGTTATAAGCCGATATGTCAAATCATAATGTAAACTACGCTAATACCAAACCAAGTAAATCTAAGTCATAGACTGCCCTAATATAAATATCATGTCACGCCCCAATTTTCGAGGAATGAAAATCCTTTTATCCACGTAGGATTAGGATCATCCGCTTCCTCAAAATTCGAGACGTGAAAATTTAACAACAAAAACATTAAATAAAATTAACATAGACACAAATTCTAACCGGGTAACTCTTTGAAGATGACTGCTCCATAAAAATAAACCGCCAAAGATGTCGCCTCAAAACTCTATAACCTGATAAATGCCAAATGGCTACGTTCCAATAAGAACGTACTCAAGAATCATAAACTTACTTGGGTAAGCGAGGTAGCTAGTATGAGTAATCTCCATCTTTATAAAATAAAATAATTTACATGATTTAACATGAAAATTTCATAAACAAGAAAATAACACTCCAAATCTTGTAGTTCCTCAACGAGGCATACAAAGTGAAGGTTGAATATGGTAAGTCAGCCTGCAGAAATTGTTAGTAGACTTACCATCCTGCACGAAACGGTTAGAAAAAAATGGATAAAATTTTTGAGTTATCAATCCTCATAAATGCAATTTATTTTCAAACAACGATACAAATCATAGTCATATTAGATTATTATTAAAATATCAACAAAACACATTTTCTACCTTTAGAAAGACATGTAGTTTTCATTCAATGGTTGAATAAGCAATTAGTTTCTTCCTTTAAGGCAATCATGCACATACACAAAAATCTCGCTTATTTTCCACAATCGCATTATCCTCCTTGTGCCGAACACACCTCACCCAAGTGTGTCTCCCTTGCCTTCGAAACCACTCGAAGCGTACATGTTAAAAGTGGGGTGCCACATTGAGGAACATGTCACCTCATCCGAAGTTCAATCTATGGCAAACATTTCCTAAATACTACACGTACTATCGAACTCACATGGAACGGCGTACCCGATATGCAAGCACGTCTGCATACCAAAATTATATCACACGTATACAAGCAAGTTTGTATACTAAAATAATTTCTTCTTTTTTTTCAATTTTTTTTTTCGGAGTTGTGAAAAATAGCATAAAAAATCAACTAAAACTCAAAACTTTTTTATTGTGACACTTTGTCAACCATAAATAAATCAACCACAATACTAACCCATTCTTTTGGGAAAACTAGCATTTTTCATAAATAAAATTTTCATAACACAACAGGGATCAAACCCAATCAATACGAGGATACTTCTTAGCAAGTCAATTTGCATAACAATTCAAACTACACAATCAGTACTAGTGTCACAATCTTTAGTAGTCATTGCCTTCATTCGTGTATATGTAAAGAAAAATAATTCGAACAATATACAAATAGTGTTGATAATGTGGACATGAGTAATAACACATTCAACCCAAACAACACAATTCATTCTACATGATGCCACTGGCTAACAAGACAACAATACCAATTCTAAACCAACACACAATCATTATATATTTCCTATACCAAAAGTATTGTATCCTTACATATTTAGTGTACTTGAAGAAAACAAACATCAAGTCTTCAACATTCTTCTACACACATCACCACTCCATGGAAATAAATCAAACAAAACAATTCATTCAAAGAACAATCGAAGTCCTTAACTCCACTACCCACTACACCAAAAGGCCAGTTTAGCTACGCCGAGATGGCCACGGTTCTAAACCGTTGGTTTATTTGCCACGGCCAAAAACCGTGGCTATAATGACCAATGGCCTAAAATCGTGGCAAAAAAAATTGGCCACAACTAAAAACTGTTGGTTTATTTGCCACGGCAAAAAACCGTGGCTATAATGACCAACGGCTTAAAATCGTGGCTAAAAAATGGCCACGGCTAAAAACCGTTGGTGTATTTGCTACGACAAAAAATCGTGTCTATATTGACCAACGGCCTAAAATCGTGGCTAAAACTATAATGAGAAACGGCTCAAAACCGTGGCTATAATGAGCAACAGCTCAAAACCGTGGCTACACTAAAAACGCTGAAAAAAATGGGCGGGCTTTTTGGCGCTCGATTCTTTCCTCTCTCCTTTTACGCTCTCGAAGCTCCTCCTTCCCTGCTCCCCTCGACTCCACTCAACATCGACTTCATCCCTCGACTTCCTCCTTCCCTGCTCCCCTCCACTCCACTCGAAGCTCCTACTTCCCTGCTCTATCGACCCTCCCTGCTCCCTCGACTTCCCTGCTCCCTCCCTTGACTTCCCTCCTCCCCTCCTTCCCTCCTCCCCTGACTTCCCTACTCCTCCTTCGACTTCCCTCCTCCCCTCCTTCCCTGGTCTTCCCTCCTTGCTCGGTGTCTTCAACCTCCAAACTATTTTGCAAAATCGATCAGCGACTGTAGATTCTCTCGTAAGGTTTGCTAAGAAACTAAGGTTTGTTGTTTCAGTCTTTGTTGAAAATTAGAACAAACCCAATTTGTAAAACAAACACTTAATCATCCTTTAATGGGGTTTTCTACCCATGGGGTTTGATGTTAAACACAAAATATACTTTGGGGTTCATTAAAATTTGAAAAGAAACTAAGGGTTTTGTTGGTTTTGTTTCTAGGGTTTCTGAGAATGTCCGGTGCTAGTGGTGGGGAATATGATCCTGCCATGTACAATGATGATGATAAACAGAATGAGATTACCCAGGAAGATGCATGGGCAGTTATCAGTGCTGACTTTGAAGAAAAGGGTCTTGTTAGACAGCAGATTGAAGTTGATTTGGAACAATTTTGGTGAGATCTCTTGTGTGCTTGAAGTTGTGTCGTTTGATCAGATTGGATAGAGAGACCCTTTTGGGGCACATGAATTTTGTTGTGAGTGTATCTCTTTCTTTGCTTGTTTTGAGATTCAATTTGGGGTTTGTGATAATGGGTTCTGTTCAATTTATGGAAATAATGAGGGATTTGTGTGGTTTGGTTGAGATATCTCTGATTCATTTTGCTTAATTATTTTCAGATTCTCGGGGTTTTTCGTTGGTTATCTCTCAAGTAATGTGGTGTTTCAGATGGGAGGTCTTTGTTCAGATCTTAATTGTTGTAATGGTGGGTTTTACTGCGAAGGATTCGCACGGCTTCACTAATCCACAAGATGGTAAAGTCAAACTAATTTCATTTTTTTTTTTGAAGAATTTGATAATTGTTAGTGTTGGTGAATGTATTTTGAGTTTTGTTGATTTGGGTGCATTCAGTGATTCAATGGGGTTGTGAAATTTTGTGAAGTTACCGCGATAAACAGCTTATTTGTGGCAATGGAGAATCCGGTTCTTCCGGGATGGATTTCGAATGGAGGTGATCCTTGTAAGGAGGCATGGCAAGGGGTTGTGTGTATTGATTTGAATATAACTTCGATGTATGAGTGTTCTTTTTTACAGGGGATTTGGGATTTTGTCAATGTATGTTGTGTATGATTGTAACAGTGTTTTGATTTTGCATAACGATTAATGCCGCAAATTTGGGTGTAGGATTGGGTGATAACTTGCAATTGTTTATAGCAATAAAAACAATGTAAGTGATATTCTTTATATTTTTTTATTTATCCTTGTGAATAGACGATGTGTATAGAGGCATTTATATGAAAGCATCCAGTTCCTACTCTGAGGATTTATGTAGTAACAATGTACTAGAGTCTGCTCACACACCCCACTTGACTCGCTATGACACTAATGTGAGTTGTGTGCTATATTAGAAGCCAACAAGTGGGCTATAGTGTGCCCTGTTTAAAATGGAAAATGATTTGAAGGGAAGAGCATATCGACAATGTTTCAAATGCCGCATACTGAAATTTTCACCATTCTCAACTAAGTTTAATAAATATCATTTACAATTTTTCTTTTACATTTTATTTTCATTCTTTGAGGTAGAGATCTCAGCGGCAATCATATTGGAGGGAGTATTCCATCTCGCCTGCCTTCTACCTTGATAAACTTGTAAGTCGTAAATTTTGACTCTAGCTGATCCTTACACATAATCTGCTGATTGAATAATACCTTTATGTTGTTTGTGATATGTAGCTCTATTTTTCCTAAGGAACTTATATGAAAGATTTTTTTCTTCATGTATGACAGATTTCTTTCAGCTAATCAGTTCACAAGAAGCATCCCAAGTACGTTATCATATCTAACACAACTGTCGGCTATGTAAGTTTATCCATCTAAGTTGTTAATTGCAAAGCCTATTTTTGAAATTGTAATTTTTTATTAAAATTTTGTGATGTTTTTCCCCCAGGTCACTCAATGTTTTGAAGTTCTAGTATATTTGATTGGACAATTTGACAAGTAAGTTTATTGTGTGGGATTTAAGTAGTGGGTTGGAATAATTTGTGTTTGTTTAGAAGAATTTGAGTTTTGGTTGTGTTTGATTTGGAAAATTATGTGCGCTGTGGTGGGATTTTAGTACCATTGGGTTGGAAGAATATTGGTATTTGTTTAGAGAAATTGGATTTTGATGATGACAAATTTAAAAACAGTAAATATGTTGGGTATTGTAGGTTCCCATTATGCTTAGGTCTAGTTATTGTACTATGTATCAATCTTCCGAGAAGGATTTCATGGAGCTTAGGGAGTATCCCTATGACCAAGGTGGATATTTCATTACAAATGGGAGTGAGAAGGTTATGATTGCTCAGGAGAAAATGAACACCAATCATGTGTATGTGTTTAAGAAGAGGCAGCCGAACAAGTATTCCTACGTGCATGCGGTATGATCCATAGCAGAAATGCAAAACAAGTCACCAAGCAGTATGTTTGTGCGGATGCTTTCTCGTACTGGTGCCAAAGGGGTAATAGATCAATGTTTTTTTTAAAGAATTAAGCTAACTGGTTTAGTTTCTTCTTCCATTTATAGTGCTTATTTACATTGCTTTTGGTAATTTTATCAATTCTTTTGTGTGTTGTTGTTGAGTGGTCCTAGTAACATTATACTCTCTTATAGGACAAGGATATGAACAAATGTGAGACTGCGAAGGGCAACAATGAAACTGTGCAGAAAAATGACCAAAACGCAACATCACCTGCCAAAGTTAGTAAAACATAGCTACAGAACCAGCTCAGTGTCGAACATTGCGATAGCTACAGAACAACCAAGGTTTGCGTCTTATTTTCAACCAGTGTTTATTTAAAATATACTTTTATTCAATGTTTCATCTCATCTTTATCATTGGCTTATTCTGCGTGTTGTTCCCTGTCCTGTCTACTTATATTTTATATTCATAATGAATTTTTTTTATAATCATAGTTTAATCTACTTATTGCTGATACACATTAGACACGATAAATACTTCACAATTATTGTTTGGATGGAAAAGTGCATAATTTATCTAATATCTAACTTTTTCTTCACTTTGAGGATGCATAGCTTGTGGAGTTTATTACTTGCTAACAGATTAGTTAGTGCATTGCACTTGCTATGTTTAAACTGGCTGCACCAAATTTTGTTGTTTCCATAGCTTTTCAATTTTTTGACACTTACAACTATTAGCATATTGATGGGCAAAAATCTCCAACCAAGGGTCTACTTATGTGTTTTATATTTCCTTTCATATAAATTAGTGAAGATCCAAGCTGAAATTAACTCAAATTATAGTTGTTGTTGACCTTTCATTTCGATGTTTCCTTGTTTATTTTCTGCGATTTCTTATGACAAAGTCGTCTCCTTGGAAAGTATTAGTGTGATAGGCATGCTTTTTTCACATGTTTTTAGCCCCTTTGTAGGAAGTAGATTGTTATCTTTGAAATCCATATCTGTTCTTTTTCTGCGTTATTGCTATTTCGTGTCTGAGTTTCTTTTGCCTGAATCATATTGCACTCGAATTTACTATTAAATGATATTTTCCTACCCGCTTCCACTTACATCACTGGGCAGGTTATTTTTGTTGATGGTGGGCTCTGGTATGTCTAACGTCTAATTACCATTTTAGTTCTTTATGTACTCATCATCATCAAAGCCCATTCCCGAGATTTTCGGGGTCGGCTACATGGATTTTGGTTCTCCAAGCAATGTGATCTTCCCACATTTCCTCACCTAATCCAAGCTCAATGATATCTTCAATCACCGTCTTCATCCAAGTTTTCAACGGTCGTCCCCTCCGTCTACACCCTCCATTAACTTGCCAATCTAAACATTTTCTAATTGGCGCCATGTTTGGTCTCCTTCGCACATGACCAAACCAAGTTGAACGTCTTTCTCTAATTTTAGTTCTTTATGCACTACATATGAATAATATCAGAGAGTATTTGCAAATCATCGATGCCAATTATCATTTTGGAAATTTGATCTTATGATGTGTTGGCTTATTCTTAGGAACCCAAAGCCAAAGTGCTAGCCAAAAAGTTACATGTGGCTGCAGCAAGGAATGGTTCTATGGCAGCTCCCAAGAAGAAAGAAGAATCAAGTGATGATTCTGATTCTGATGATAGCTTTGATGAAGAGGAGGTAAGTTCTAGCAGTGTCAAATTATTCTTGTGTGTTTAGCATATTTCTCATATTAGTGCAAGCTAGACATGTATGATGTATCTTTAATTTTGACTTGTTATTTTTTTTTTCTAATAATCGCTTCACTTATGCAGAAAAAATCACCAAAGGCACCCATAGCTCCTACCAAGAAAGGAGCTGTCGTGGTCTCCAAAAAGAAAGATGAATCAACTGACAGTTCTGATGACAACAACACTGATGAGGAAGATGTAAGAACTTATTCTGAGTTATTTTTTCTAATATTATTTGTTGGTAATCTGTTCTTGAACTCCTTGATTTTGGTGGGCTTTAACTCTGTGTGCTATGCAGAAAGCCCCCAAAACGTCCAAAGGACCTGTGCCTCCAACGAAGAAAGTGCCTGCTGTAGTTTCCAAAAAGAAAGATGAATCTAGTGATAGTTCAGATGATAGCAGCTCTGATGACGATGAAGTAAGTGCAATTGTTACTAATATTTCTAGTTTGTTTCTGTTCTCTTGTTTGTAATGCTTTTATGCATTTATTAATAATGTCCATATTATCAACAACATTATTTCTTTCTTGCTGTTACTGAGATGATGCAGCATTTATCTGGATGGGAGTGAACATTCTTGTTAAAATTTTCAAGGTTTTCAATTTTGGTTTCTAAACTATTACCTGAGAAAGGCATTCCTGAACCAAATATATTATTACGTTAGTGTTGGTGTGGAATGCTTTGTTTACCTACCATTGGCATTTTGATTTTTTTTACCCCTATTATTTATTCAATCATGTTTATTTTTGAAACATGCAGAAACCTACTGCCACCCAAGCTAAAAAGTTGCCAGTAGCCTCCAAAAGAAAGATGAGTCAAGTGATGACTCTGAAAGTGAATCTGATGAAGAGGAGGTACATGTTTAATATTCTTTGCTTCAAAGCCTTACTTGTTGGATTGGCGTGGCTAAAATGTATATGACTTGATCTGAATTCTCACATATATATTTTTCAAATATTTGTAGGAAAAACCAGCGAAGGTTGTTACTAAGCTTGCTCCTGCTGTGGCCCTTAAGAAGAGCGCTAATAGTGATAGTTCCTCTAAAAGTGATTCTGAGAATGGAAAGGTTTGATTTCTTCACTGTAGTTTGTATTTTTCATGCAAGCAGGTTGGAGTGTTTTTTTTTAAATCATCACTCTGATCCTGAAGGCAGACCTTTTAGTAATGAGGTTTACACTACCTTTGTGATTGAGGTGTTAGTTTTGGATTAATTAACTGTCTTTGAATACAAAATTCTCATCTGCTGCATTTATTTTGTTGTGGCCTGCTGCTAGTAAGAAGAAAGCCAAGACTGTCAAAAAGGAAAGTAGTCGTGATGAAGACAACTCTGATGATGAGCCTTCGAAGGCTCAACCTGTAAAGAAGGTATAGCTTGCTAAAATGCAACGTCAGTTTGTTTTCGTTCTGTAAGTAATTTTCACAGATTGTGTATATGGAGTTTTTCTCATTCGTTAGTATTTGATTTGTGCATTTTAGTAGCCTGCCAATGCTTCCAAGGAAAGATCTGATGAAGAATCATCTAACGAGGAAATGGTAGATGCTGCATCACCAAAAACCAATATTAAGCAAGTTGCTACAAAAACTGACAATGGCATCATCAGCAGATGGTTGGGGAGAACTTGACAATGGCATTCTGAATGAAAGGCATGACAATGAAAAAGAGAGGTGGGATGATGTTGATCCATTTGAGGAGCAGAAGCCGCCTCCAGCTCTTACAAACATCCAAGCTGCTCAGAAACGGCTTGTATCAATTTTAAAGATAAGTTAACTATATCTGATTCTTGGGCTATTAGCATATGAGATTTTTTTTCTCCATGACACCACCATAATTTTTTATGTGTTGAAGAATTCTCATATATGTTGAGACGATTATCATTAGCCAGGAAAGTTGGCATTTGCGTGATTTAATGTGATATGAAATGGGGATTATTTATTTGTTTATTTATTTTTATGTACTGACTCTGATTTAGCATGTTTTGCACATCCTAACCATCGCAACATTAGCTTTTTTTAGTTTAATTTGTTTCA
The DNA here is from genome assembly GCA_003290165.1 of Berberis thunbergii. Lineage (NCBI taxonomy): Eukaryota > Viridiplantae > Streptophyta > Magnoliopsida > Ranunculales > Berberidaceae > Berberis > Berberis thunbergii. The sequence goes on along the minus strand of QNQO01010002.1, from coordinate 124,904 downwards.
AGATCTTGTGTGCTTTTGCTTGTACACTTGGAGCATGTTACAGATTTTAAGTCCTTTCTGTTTTTTTTGGAGAAAATAAGTTAATAGATTCTGGGAATCTGCTGCATGATCTGTAAGATGGTGGATTGATAAAACACCACCTTATATTCATTTCATTTATGATCAAACAACATGATTTTATGGTTGCCGCTCTGTAGCAGAACCAATTCATGTCTAACTGAATCTGGCAACGTATTTCATAGAGGTAATTTTCACCGAAATTAAAATTTTGATTTTGAAAAATAATGTAGTTTATTGTGTTGTTGTGATTCGACAGAAGAGATGGTGCTATTAGATTGGTGGATGTTGTTGTGTATATGGATATTGTGATGATATCTTTCTTTCATCATTTAAGCCTTTGTAGCTTGTGAATTCTTTAGCTTCCATATGATAATAAGTTTTCTTACCATTTGATTTTTGCTCCAGTACGAACAGCCTAACATTTACTTTTGGATTCTATTTGATTTCTATCTCAGATATCATCAGTGTCGCACAATAAATACTAGTTGTAAAGAAGGAAACAGGTACACATATCCACATTACAAGATGTTTTCCTAAGTTGATTCTCCATCTTTATTGTGTATGAGTTGAATCATGTGTGTGACATTTAACTGCAGTGTTAAAAAGGTTGTCGAATGATAAGTTCTGTGACACACAGCATTGTATTGTCATCATGGTAAGCAGCTTTTCTAGTTCATCCTTGTTGACATTACCAGTATTGGTCAGATGGCGCCCTAGGCTTACTTTCATCATGAATTCTACTATACTCCTTTCGTTTAGCCATGTTATCAGTTGAGGCATTATGTTTCATACTTTTTCTTACCATCTCCATCCATTTCAATATCGTACTTTTGTCCCTCGAATCGTTTTTAGACTGTTGGTCTGCACTCTGCCATTATGCTCTCCATTCTTGGACTTCTTTACATATGCGGAAACAATCTAGATGACTTTCCTTCAACATCTCCTACTAGAACAGTTCTAAGGTTCCCACAAACTTACTCCTTATATTGTCTAAAATTTCTTTTTTACTAATCAATTGTGGCATCATCTTCATTGTTGTGCTCAAACGCACAAACTGATTTTATTGTAGTCTTGTAAAAGTAACTTACATTTCTTAATAACTCAGAGAATTTCTTGTACATGCTAGATTCACTGTAAGTTTTCCTAGCATATCTAGCATTTAGTGACAAGAAAACTCCATGTCTGCTCTCTTCTTTGCTTCATGTGTAATCTTAGTTTTGATTTCACTGGATGTTCATTCTGGTCTCAAAATTTTCGAAACAATGTTGACTTCCAAAGATAGCATTATTTGTTATGATTCTTTGATCCTTTGAAACCACACTTATATTATTTATCCCAATTAATTACCTAGTATAATCTAGGGGTGGGCACGGTCCGGATCGGTTCCAAATTTGGAGAAACCTAACTCGAACTGTTTAAAAATAACGGATCCGGTCCGGTCCGGATCCCCTCATTTTGAACATTGGAACCGAACCTAACTCGAACCGTTTGGAACGGTCCGGTTCCTACGGTTCCAAACGGTTCCAAATCACAATTTACACTTCTCTGCTTCTAAAATTTACACTTCTAACAGTTTGATGTTGAATTGCTAAAAATAATGTGATTTCTAGTACAATACAATACAATTTACACTTCAACAATGACATCAAACCTAATACAATACAATTTACCAAAATTTCACGCATACCTCATCCTCTCACCCTTCAATGCCTTGGCCAAAGCATTAACCTCAAGTATCTTCTGTGCAAAGTAAGCTAACCAGAATTTGATCTCCTCGTCCAACAACTTGGTTTTGTTCACAAGATCAACAGCAGTGTGCATAAGCGAGCAGGAAGTGGAAACAACCAATTTTCTCGTGATGTTGGAATCTATCAATGGAATGAAGGTTAGTCAAGTAGAGGGATGTGATTGGAGAGGTGGTTGGTGGGAATGGCTTAAATGAGAGTCATTAACTTCTCTTGAAGATGAATACTGAAAGTCAAAAGAAGGGATAGAGTTGTCTCTGAGTTGCGACCGATCTCTGCAACCGAGTGGGATTGTGAGTCGTGGTTTTCATCAGATCTTCATATCAGTTCTTCAGATCTTCATATCAGTTCTTCAGATCTTCAATATCAGATCTTCAAGAAATCAGTTCTTCAGATCTTCAATATCAGTTCTTCAGATCTTCAAGAAATCAGATCTTCATATCAGTTCTTCAGATCTTCAGATCGGTTCTTCTACAAATCAAGAACAACCCCTCCAACCCCACGCCCCACTGAACCTCAACAACAACCCCTCCAACCCCACCGATCCTAGAAGAGTGAGGGTGGTTTTCATCCTTGCGAAAATGCTTTATCAGACTGAAGGAAGGTAGGGTATAGAGATTGGAGGATGAGAAGAAATGAAATAGAAAAACCCTAGAAATTAAGTTTAAGAATGGATGAGGGAGAAAACGAAAGATTTGTGATGCTATGTGTTTGTGTTGCTATACACATTTCTAGGGTTCTTCAGAGGAGGAAGAAATTTCTAGTTCCAGAATGAGATTTAGCATTAGACATTTGGGGGTGAGGGGGTTATGAAAAGAGAGGAACATGTGAGATAGACAGTAAACCCATGGTCTGAGGGAATGAAGTAATATTATATTAAAAATAATAAAATCTTTTTAATCAAACGGGTCGGAACCAGACCATTTGATTTCAGATTTTTGGATTCGGACTCGATCCGTTCTATTACGGATCCGGACCGATCCGGGCCGTTTCCTAATTTACATTTTAAGGAACCGAACCGTTTTCCTCTAAACGGTCCGGTTCGATTTGAATCCGCGGTTTCTTGACCCCTTTGCCCACCCCTAGTATAATCTACTGCATATTCATGTTGAAAAATCGATGAAATGACTTAACTGAACAGAAAAAAAAAAAAAAAAAACTATATTGCCTGCTACCAAGTTGATTTGTTATTTTGCACTTGATTGCAGAGGGAACCGATCTTATAAACCCAATCCTCTATTAGCTTGTGTTTTGGATGTTCTCTTTATACTCCATGCAAAGCATGAAATGAACTGTTCCACTGCTACTGCCAGGCATCTTGCCTCTAGGTATGTGTTTAATTTTGTGTAAGAAAGATGGTCAATCAAATGTTGTATCACATATCTGACAGTAAGCTTGCAGTGGTGTGGATGTCCATACAGCTCTTGCTGGAGCAGCTGGAGCATTGTACGGTCCTCTTCATGGTGGAGCAAACGAGGTAACCATAAAAATGTTATTGAGCGTAAAACCTATGTAACTAGCAGAATAGTGTTCCCTACTTTGATCAGGTTTATAGTTTTGTGTCATGGATTTATTTACTTCTGTGAACTTGAGAAAATGAAATGTAAATTGTCCATTGTTTGATGTCTTCTTTTGGCTATAGGCTGTGCTTAAAATGTTGAATGAGATTGGAACAGTTGAGAACATTCCTGAATTCATTGAAGGTGTGAAAAACAGGTGAGTTTTTGTTGTCTTTGCAAATGGTGTCTCATTAACTAATGTGACTGAACTGGTGCCACTATGCAATTTGATTTAATTTTTTCTTTACCCTTTATCTTGGCTTTATACATGAAAAGGAAGATGTTAGGTTTTGGCCACCGTGTATACAAAAATTATGATCCCTGTGCAAAGGTCATAAGAAAGCTTGCTGATGAAGTATTTTCAATTGTCGGGAAGAATCCATTGATTGAGGTGTTTCTTTTTCTCTATACTTAATATAATTCTTTCTTTTTCTCTATACTTGATGTAATCCTATCTACTTGCTTTTTTAACTAATTTTACTTGTTGCTGAATGGAATGTAGGCTGCTAACACAAGTGTTGTTACTAAAGGGAGCAGGTTGCTATATGTTGCAGAGTGCTATGTTGTTACATGTAATGCATGTTGTTTAGGAAGGATTTTTGTTAGATTCGCTGTCAATAAATATGTAGTACTATAAATAAGAAAGCATAAGAGAGAAAAAGGAATTCATTTGATTTGTAAGAAAATTGTACACTTGAGCATTTGCTCTACAAGAGATTAGCTTTCTTATTGAACACAATCCATTCCATTTACTGTCATCAATCCAGAATTACAATTACAAGTTCTTTAGTCTGTAATTTCTCTTCATTGCCTGTATTGCATCACTGTCAGTAGAACTGCATTGGCTTAACACCGTGACAAAAAAAATTTTGAATTTTTTTTACTAGCCACGGCTTAAAACCGTGGCTAAAATTTTAGCAACGGTTTTAAGCCATGGCAAGTCTGGCCACCGTTTTAGGCCATGGCTAGTACTTAATCATCGACCGTTCTGAACATAAAACCGTTGCTAAAATTTAAGCCATGGTTTATAACCGTCACGGATGATTTCGCGACGCCTCTACGGCCCACGCCTCTTAGCCGTGGCCATCGGTTACCCCCACGGTTCCAAACCGTTGCTGATGGGGAAATTTGGTGTAGTGGCCCATTCCACATCTAGGGATGGCAATGGGGCGGATTTGAGAAATCCATCCCCGATCCGTCAGGAATAACAGATCCCCCAATCCGCCCCGCCAATCCATTTACAATTTTAATCAAAATCCATAACCGGCCAGTGCGGATGGGCGGATATCCGCCCGCCAATCCACACAAAATTATAACAAAGAATTACAGAGAATATACTTCATTATCTGATATAATTGAGATCTTACAAAGAATTACAGAGAATTTGTATAAAAAAAAAAGTACAAAAAATTACAAAAAAAAAAAAATCTATATCTGAAATCAGATTTTAGATCTGATATAACTCAGATCTTTGATTCAGATCTGAGATCTGTATCTTGAAGCTAGGGAAGGGATGGGAGAGGGAGGCGACTGAAAGAGAGATGAAGAGGAAACCACGATGGAGACGGCTTTCGAGTGTCCGTGAGAATGAGACGAAGGGACGACCCTTCGGCGTTCACTGTGAGGGAGAAGGGTGGTCCGTGGTCGTCCCCCCGCCTTCGCTGAGATCAAATTTTCGGCTTTCGCTGTCAGATCTAAGATCAAATTTTTTTTTTGAAGAAGAAAAATGACGCGGCGAAGATGGAGAGATGCCTATTGCCCGTTGGTCTTTGGTTGAGATAGAGAGGAGATCAAGACAACGCAGAGAAGGAGACGATGGAGACCGAGAGAAACTTGTTGTTGGTCTGTGGCCGAGGTGTAGAGGAGATCTAGACAGAGATGGAGAAGAGACCGAGAGTTTTCTCTCTTCATTTCATCTCTGTGAGTCTGTGAGAAAAAAAATGAAGAGAAGTGGGTACTGAGTGAGAGAGGCTGAGGCATATAGGGTGTTTTCTTTGCTTTTAAGTTGAGAGTAATTTTGTAATATCAATTCCTAAACGGATATCCACGGGGCGGATATGGCTAAATCTGTATCCGCCCCGATTAATAAACGGATACAGATTAAAAATCCGTATCCGCCCCAAAATATTCAGGAACCCCAAACGGGGCGAGTGTGCCGGATATCCGTGAAAATCTGCCCCACCGCCATCCCTATCCACATCCAAGGAAGCATTGAGGAAGATGATTGCTGCAACAATTCAAATCACACACTCCGAAGTATTCAACTACAGTTTCACTGCCCAACCAGAACCTAGTCAAACCCTCTCCAAGCCTTTCGACTTCCTAATCAATTTAAACAGCCCCCAACTCAGTTGTAACTAGCCTAGTTTTATTCGCCAAACAATCGGGTAAATAACCCTCCAAACAATATTGAAATGAACAAGTTGTCCTAACTAGATAGCTTGAAAAGTCATCACTCAAATGTACATAATTCTCACATTAGAACTCTCAATTAACTACCCTTAAGGGATATATAAACTAGACACAAAGAGGTTTCCAACCATATATTGCATACCCCCTGATTAAGTCTGTAACACTACAGATTTTACAAACAAAAATGGTCATCTGTCAGTATTCGTCCAGATTTACCTTTCGTCACTAAAACAAGTATATCTTTCCGCACAAAATTCAGATTGTGATACCGTAAAATCCTTTAAAAGCGAGACTCCAACAGAAAAATTTTGATATATAGCATTATACAGTACACTCTAAAGAACCCAATAAAAAAAACATAGAAAAACTGCACAGAATCAATACCGATAGAATATACAAACAAGTTTTAGCTCATAATTGATAAATGTTTCCTACCTTGATTTCTCAAACTCCACTTCATCCAAAATATAATTTTCAAGCTTATTAGGTATAAAAAAAATCCATATCACTTACAAAAAATTTCCAAGAAAAAATATATGAAAAGAGAATGGAGGAAAAATCACTAATTTCTACCAAAACTTTTATATACATAGATTTCGAAAATTCAATCAGTGACATTTGTTTCTGCCTCGAGGGAGATCTAACCATTGAATTAACTCCAAACTAATATTATCTTTTTCATACGTGTGTTATGAATCTACGTATTTAATGTGAAGGTATTCTAACGTCAAGAAGATCTCGATCCACTGAACATACTAAGATTGCGCAAAGTTGTATTTATTACGAAATTTAAATAAAAACCTAGTTGTAGGTTTTCTCTTTCAACTCATCTAATTCCTACGAAAATACAATGAAAATTTCATATTTAGGATTTATATTTGTATTAACCCTAACCTTAATCAATTGATTAATCTAAAAAAGTAAAAGAGAACGAAAAAGAGTCACTGGTGTTTAGCATTATTTTTCTTCTTCTTCTTATTTCACCTTTTCCCCCTAATTATTTACGTAAGTTCCTCCCATTATTTTTGTGTGTGTAAAAGAAAAGAATTAGGCTAGGTTTTTTTTTCCAACTCTTTTATAAAGCTCTAATTAGGTTTCCTAATTTTATTTTTTTGCTAAATGTACACACTTTCTATTCATTTAACAACTAAAAATAAAACAAGTTTTACACATTATAAAATTATAATACATTACAAATTTATAAGTAAATATTATTTATATTTGTGTAATTAGGCAGGTATTACAATATACACACCTCAAAGAATCTCGTCCCAAGAAAAGGTAAGAAAGCAATGTGAATTAAAAAAAAAAACAATACAATTTGGCAAAAGAAATAAGATTTTAAAAAAATATACATTTTCAGATTAGAAGTTATTCAAATCCTATATTTATAGAAAAAAATTTAACATCATACAAAGTCATACATCAAACATGTATAGATACGAGGTTGTTACTTGCGTCTATATAATATTTTAATTAGAATACAAAATAATAATTTAAACATTTTATATACAAACATATTTATAAAGACAGTGAAAAATACGGGTATTACATATCAAATCCTCTAGATGGCCAAAAAAAAAACACAATGGGAGATATAAATTAATTAAGGGTTCAGCATGATCGACTGCAAATGCCAATCTCAAATTTAAGAAATACAAGATGAAAAATCGGTTGTGCAATGAAAACTTTCATAAAACATACAATTATCCGTTTGTGCACAAACTTTTTCAATGTGAAGCTGATTTAAGTGAAATCAGGGAATGAACATGGGGAAGTATTGAATTGATATACAATCAGTAGGGATTTGGAATGTGCTTGTCTTCAAATATTGTACCCTTTCCAGTGGGGAAGTAGAAAGAAACTGCATAACCCTCATTATTACGACACAATAGAAGCTCACCATTTGTTTGAGAGTACAATTTACAAAAGTAGGATTATATAAATAGCATCAGGGGGTTTAATTCTATGATGAGTAAACAAGTATATCACACGTGCCATTGGCACAAACACATTGTTTTTCCTTTTCCATAAAAAATTGTGTTTTTCCCTTTTTTCATCACAAATTGTGTCATGGCCTTTGTCGCGCCTACAATCGTCCCCATGGTGATTTTTGTAAGGGCAAGGAAACACAAATGTTAAAATAAAATTGCATTTTAAATTTCGAAAACAATAACTTCAAAAGATTTTACCACATAATTTAGGAATTTTACTAATTAAAATTTTCTTAAATACTTAACCATTTCTCCACCCAACTCAACCGAGACCAACACTTTTCTCACCCAGAGCTCCCAAAATCAAATATCCATCCATCAAAACTACATGTTTATTTGTAAACAAAACCCTTGTACCTTATACAGGATCTCTTATTCTTGTCCTTTGGCACCCCCCAGATCTGACCTCCTCCATGCCCTCTTCTCCCCTCCATTGCCCCAACCCCTCCCCCACACCAACTCTCTGCCCCCCCCCCACCCCCCCCCCCCTCTCATGCTGCGAGGTGCAGCAATTAGGTCTGTAAGGTAACAGAAGGAGCAACTGGATCTCGAATCGACCTGGATCTATGGGAGTGGCATGGACTGATGACGGTCCAACGAGTTATGAATCCAATTCCCCTTTCCATTTTTCGGGGCGGAGAAGAACATGATGAGGGAGGTGAAAGCCTAGCATACTTGATACACATTGGTGGATATAGAAGCATCAAATTAATCCATGGGAAGTGATGTTATTATAACAAATAAGGAGAAGACTTCGGTCTTGATTAATGCATCTAATGAAACATTGAATGCAGCCATGGATACTCACCCTAACTGATGATACACCAAACCATCCAGTAATTCGCACTGCACAAGTGTCGTGATGTTCTCGTCACTCGCCCAATCTGGCAAAGCCTAGACAACACAAAGCCCATTGAGGCAAGGTCCATGAAATTGGACCCAAACAACATCTCCCTATTAAGCCCATACGTCACATGGTCAAGCCTAATACCCTTAAGATCTAATAAGGCAAATATCTGGGTTATCGACCTATGCGGGCAGGCTAGCAATACTGATGCAAAAGAATTTCTAGGATTCCTAATTTGGATTTCTAGTGTTCATAATTTGGATTTATAGGGTTCCTAATTTGGTTTCTAGGGTTCCTAATTTTCTCTTAAAGTTATTTAATAAATAACTTTGAAAGATCTTTCAATTTAATTATGAGTATTTTTAATTTCCTTTTAGGATTAGGCATTAATGTTTTTTTAGGAATAGACTGCTTGTTATTTTAGTATTTTATTTTATTTTTTCTTTTAGAAATAGGCAGTTTCATTTTAGGATTTACTTTTTTCTTTTAGGTAATATTTCTTTTATCGTTTAGGAAGAGATTTTGAACCCAATTTGGGCAAGATTTTTGGCAGATTACTTATTTTATTACGTATTTCGTTTTAGTATGATTATTAGAAATTGTCATTTTTTGGGTAAAATTCTAATAATGAGTTTTAGCTATAAAGCCCGGCTTATGGGCTAATTTAAAGACAGTTTTTTATTTGCATATTTTTGAATTGACATTAGAGATATTTCTCTGTGTTTTTGGCGATCACTTTGTATTCTTCCTTGTGAATTATCTGTTCGAACTATCCCGCAGGATAATCACTATTCTGCCCAGCGTCAGTTTGTATCAGAGCTTCAACTTTTGGGGTGAGATTTCATCAATTTCTATGACTGGAGGTCGGGGTCATGGTCATCGCGGGCAGGTTCTGAACGAGGAAGCCCCTCACCGTGATCGTAACATTAAGAATATGATGATTGAAGATTTACAGAGGCAAGTTGCAGAGTTAACCCGGCGTCTAACAGCGCAGGATTTCAATAATCGTGAGATGGAAGATCACGATTCTGATTCCAGTTTCGAAAACCCATATCCCAATCATGCTCGATTATTGGAGTATGGAGAACCTGTGTATGATGATGAGGAGCTTGAAGAAGACGTGGTAGATGAAACTAAAGAGTTTGGAGAGCCTGTGTATGACACTGATGAAGAGAATGATGAAGATTCTGAGTTCGAGGAGGATCCCTCGAAGATTGAGTCGGAATGTGTGGACGATGATGAAGATCAGGAAACTACTGATAGTGTTGGAGATTGGGAAAAGATGATGAGCAAGACAGATAAGCTCATGGACAAAGAGTTCATGAAGGACCTCAGAGAGATAACATGGGGATCAGTCGATATGAAGTTCAAGGTGATTGTAGTTGCACATGGTTGCAAGGGAACTGGAAGAGTTGAACAGGTTGAACAACTAACTGTCTTGACGAAGGTTGCTACGACTCATGCTTAGAAGCTTGAGATCATCTTCAATGTTGTATCTGCCGAGCACCACCATCAGCCGCCACCTTGCCTATCTCCCTCACCCACTTTCTCGTCCCTCCCCTCGTTTCCCTCTCTCGTGCAGGTATTGGAGCCAAACGGAGAAGAAGAACGACGAGAAACTCGCGAGACGCATGACGTGGCTCTCTGGAGACGAAGACCGCGAGTTTCTGGCGGGAGAAAACTGATTTACAAATCAGTTCGGTTATTTACACCTCGAATACTTGCTTTTTATACCACCACATTGCACTTGCAGCCCTTCGCGTCCCGTGTTCATGTAGGAATTGATAGATTCTACCTACACCAGTGTTGTGCCATTGTCCACCATGATTTTCTAGCCCCTGCAGACGTGAATTCAGATTTACCAGCAGAGGGGCAGCAACTAGCAGAGTTTTCTGACCTGATACCAGAGGATCTTCCTCCTGGACTGCCGTCAGAGGATTTTGATGACGCTGTTGTGAACTCGAGGACAAGTTTTTTCCAACCCGGGGCGACTGATACAGGAGAATTTCTAGGGTTCCTAATTTGGGTTTCTAGGGTTCCTAATTTGGTTTCTAGGGTTCCTAATTTGCTCTCAAAGTTATTTACTAAATAACTTTGAAAGATCTTTCAATTTAATTAGGAGTATTTTTAGTTTTCTTTTAGGATTAGGCATTAATTTTTTTTTAGGAATAGACTGCTTGTTATTTTAGTATTTTATTTTATTTTTTCTTTTAGAAATAGACAGTTTCTTTTTAGGAATTACTTTTTTCTTCTAGGTAATATTTCTTTTATCGTTTTGGAAGAGATTTTGAACCCAATTTGGGCCAGATTTTTGGCAGATTACTTATTTATTACGTATTTCGTTTTAGTATGAATACTGAAAATTGCCATTTTTTTGGTAAAATTCTAATAATGAGTTTTAGCTATAAAGCCTGGTTTGTGGGCTAATTTATAGACATTTTTTTATTTGCATAATTTTGAATTGACATTAGAGATATTTCTCTGTGTTTTGGGCGATTATTTTGTATTCTTCCTTGTGAATTATCTGTTAGAACTAGCATGCAGGATAATCACTACTCTGCCCAGCGTCAAATACATTGTCTCCTATCAGGAAACAAATACCGAAGTACAAGTCGTGAATGAAAACTCTCATGCATGGAAAACACTTCATAAGGGAAGAATCCCCAACAGATCTAGGATCATAAATAAGGTGTTTAAAGAGGGGGGCAAAAGTGTATTTTTGCCCCCCAGGCAGCAAACCAAGTAGGGGGACCCAGACCCTGTAGAATTACTACTATATTCATTGATTACTACTATAGCAAAAAGGGGAGTACAACAAAGACAGTCATTGAAGATGATTACTATTATATTCATTGAAGATGATTACTACTTATAGAAACACAACAGAAGAGAAGGGTTTGAATCATTGATTACTACTACATGAAGAAAATGAGGAAGAGATTGAGTTGCTTACGATTTTTTTTGTGAAGATGACCAACACAGTGATTAATGAAGGCACTTGGTACCTAGAAGAAGAAGAATAAGGTGGTTTGGATCCTACTGGATCTTGTGAAGATGAGCTCAAATAACTCAATAGTTATAGATCTTTGAAGATGATGAAATATAGGGGTTTCCCTCATCTTATCCAATCGATGGAGTGTGAAGAAGAAACTGTGGATTTTGGTTTCTTTGAGGAGCAATTCTAGCTGGCCTGGGAAACCAGCCTGGTCCCTGCCTGGGGGGCGAAAAATTCATTTTTCCCCCCTCTTTAAAACACATTTTTGGAGTATGTGTTTAAAGAAGGGGGGGCAAAAATGTATTTTTTGCCCCCCAGGCAGTGGTTTCCCAGGTCCGCTAGAATTTTTGTTCTTTGAGAGATTTGAGGGATTTAACTTCTATCTCTAATTCTAAAAGTAGAGTTTGAATTTGATATGTACATGATTTGAAGGATGAAGTCCTGGTTGAAGTGAAAAGTGAGAATAGATGAGCAAATTAAAAACTAATTGAGAGACAAATAAATTATTTTAAAAAAATAATCTCAAAAGTCAGTGGGGGCAAGTGCCCCCACTTGCCCCCACCTGAATCCGTGCCTGCATATAGCCTGTTATTCTCAAACTGAATTCCCTGATTTGTTAGCAATTGGACGGAATCTTGGGCGTATTTGTGAATGTGGATTTCAAAATCCTTCATGTTGAACTCCCATATGTAGCAGACATCCGAACCAAAAACAGGCAATTACCCGGATTCATTGGAGAGGGAGAGACCAATCTGAATCAAATTTAGATCATCCACGTTCATCTTGAGAAAACGATAGTGATCAGTATGTCTCATAGTACGGAAATTCGCTTCAGAATGGTGAATGGTTCCAGGGAATTCTCTATCGAATGAGACAAATCGGAACATAGACAATGCTGAACCAATCAGTCGAAACTCATAATCAAGATTGTGAGCCCAAACCTTACGAATCACAATGGGTTTCATCTCTCTTCTCTTCTCTTGTGTGTTACGAATATGAGGATCTTCTCGTCTTGTGGTGGGAGCTTGGGAGCGATAGATAGACGGAAACCAAACACCCCACTTCAAACACAAATAGATCGATGAAATCTATCATACAATTCAAAGAGGCATTTTTGTTTATCCTACGTGCCATTAGGAAGTTTAAGTCACAGAACTTAAGTGAAATTTTTTGAAGCCCGATACTTTCCTGAGACTCTTCACACCTCCACAAGGTTCTCTCCCTCTCTCCCTCCTCGGTGATTCCAATTTGCCACCCGCCACCACCACTGCCCAACTCCCTTCCCCACTACTAAACCCGCCACCACCACCGCCCAACTCCCTTCCGTTGTCTACTGAAGAACAACGGAGTTCTTCTTCCTTCATTCCTCAATTAGAGAAAGAAAAGCTTAAATAGAAGAGGTAATGGAGGCCCAAAGAATGGCCACACAAAGAGATTGGTGAAACAAAGAGAGGAAAATCGCTGAGAGAGAAAGAGAGACAAAGATTAAGAATCTCATTCTTCATATTTCTCAGATTGGTGAAACGAAGAGAGGAAAAGGTATGAAATGATGTGTTGTTGTGTTAGATCTGATGATTTTGGATAACACTTTTAGGTTTTTTTCAAATTTTTTTCAGTCATATTAGGGTTCTCATGCTTTCATTGGGTTTTGGTATTTTTGCAAATACTACAACCAAAACCCTAACTTTCAATTCTCGGATGTGTTGTTTCCTTTTTTGTATCCAAAGTACTTTAAATGTTGTTCAATTTTATGGTTTTTGTGATTATATGTGGTTGTTTTAGTTCACTGATTCTCATTTGGGATTTTTAATCAAAAAATGCTTTGTGGTTGCTAAGGATTTTTCGGTAGGGAAAGCTTTGTCGATTCAAGCGCACCAAATAAGGAGTTGGCGGAGGCTTTGCTTCAACCAACACAAGCTTTTGTTTGATTACAATTCAAGTACCCCAAAAGCCCATTGAATTGTTTTTTTAATTAACTTCTTCTACCCATGTTAATTCTGCTGCTTCTTTCTATGTTTTGGAATTTGGGGTGCTTAAATCTTGAACTTTTTGCTGTTCAAGAGAGAATTGAGGCATTCTTTGATTTCCATGATTGAATCTGAATTCCCAAGAGTCTTTATGCCTGCAGTTACTCTTTGGGTTCATTCAATTGATAGAGGTCGTTACTCAATTTGTGCTTTAATTTGCATTTGACAATCTGAATTACCAGCTGTTGCTTCTGTTACTTTTTTTGAGTGATTGTGTGTACTGAAGTGTGGGGTTGGGGTTGATTAACACAACAAGCAAGACACACACTTGGGGTTGATCAACACAACAAGCAAAGCAGAGATAATGAAATTTTGTGGGCTGGATTTATATTTTGATGGTTTGTGATATTTGATTGGTAGATATAAAAAAATTGAACCTTTTTTTATTAGATATAAATAAAACTCCAAATGTGAGTATTCGACATAGCCGTGAAGGTATGATGTAATCTGCGATAGTGCCAACGGCACGGGTATTACACTAGTTTCTTTACAAAATGAAATTCTAGTTTCAGGGGTTCTTGAACCCTACCGTTAAGAGGAAGTTTTAAAATACAAACTGTACTTCAACCTAATAGAAATTTTGAAACTATTTAGATTTGACATTTTATAAATGACACCACCATTTCTGCTGAAAGAAACCACCCCAATTTTTTTAATCTACTAAAGGACACCACACTATAAACACCCAAAAAATGTATTTTTTTCTCCCAAATCCGGTGATCACAACTCTTCCCCTCCCAATCTCTCTGGAAAATGAACGTTTGTTGCACGTCTTCATCCTCTCTCTCCATCTCTTACACATCTTCATCCTCTATGCCTCCCTTCTACTGCTTCATCTTCTATCTCGCGCGAGCAAAATGAACCCATTTCGCAAACAAGGCTTGTCTTCCATCCCAAGCTCACTGGACGAGTTTATTAGTGTTCCTAACGTCAATATGCATTACTTTTTGTAGGTATTCACATTGAAGTCGTGTTTGATAGCTTAGTGTCAAGGTGTTGGTAGAGATAATACCATAGTTTTGATTATCATTAAATCGAAACCCGCTGATAATAGATGTAAAGAAAAGACCCACTGGGGATGTGAAAGGGGGAAGCTCAAGAAAAATCAAAGGAAATTTTGGAAGTTGGTCAATCGACTACTACAAAGAAGTGTGGGTGTCATTTTCAGTTGAAAGGGGTGCCACAAGGTAATGATCGTTGGAAGCTACAACTTACAAGTGACTTGTGGAACTCACAATCATCCACGATCAAAATCTCTTTTTGGTTATTCCTTTGCTAGTAAACTCAATGAAGCAGAGATCACATATTTGCAGATCATGTCAACATTGAGTGTAGCCCCTTGCTACATATTGTTCGGTTTGAAAGAGATATTTCCCAACAATGTGTCATATGTGAAGACTATTTACAATGTCATCTATCAGCTAAAGACACTCCAAGTGAAAGGCAAAACAACTTTGCAAGCCACAATGCACTTATTGAGCGAGAATGGTTATATTGAGTGGCATACAGTCGACGACCAGAATAAAGTCACCAATATTTTCTGGTCGCATCCCGATTCAATTCAAGTAGAAAATATATATTCTATATAATAATAAATATAATAATAATAATTTCCAGGTCAAGTATCTAGCCTAACTCTATGGAAAAATCATTATATATTCTATATAATAATAATAATAAAAAATTTCAATTCCAAGTCATCCACCTGTCCAGAGTTGAGCCCTGGGATTTGATGACGGACTTGAGAAGTCGCATACAGGTGCTTTATGCCCCAATCATTCAAGATAACGCTTGCATCCTTTGTCTTACCGCGATTGCTGGCACAAAGTTTTTTTTTTTGAAAGGCGAGCGTGCTGCCAGTGGGTATATAGCCTAAGACGTGGGGATTAAACCACCACAGCCTTAACCATCCCACTAGGCTACCATTGGCATAGAGTTAGCCAATGCTTATTCCCCATATATTGTCATTGCTTCTTCTCCGAGAAAAGAAGTTCATGACCTGTGGGCCTTTTACTTCCACATAGCCTGTATTTTTGTACTACAACAATTAGGAATAGCGAATCTATTATTTTCCTTTGCATTTCGCATTTTTCATCGAACACATACGGTAATTTCGGGTTATCCCTAAAGACATTCATCCAAATCCAAATTAACGAAAAATAAAGAATTCAAATAAAATTTCTCATTATTTTGTTTTGATTTTATTTATTATTATTATATTACGAATAAAGTAAATAATACCAATATAATTTTAATAAACATAATTATATATTATTTTATTCATATTTAGTTGTAGTCATTCATATTGAGAATGACATATTAATTTAAAGATCAAATGTTTCAAATCTAAAGATGAATTATTAAGATTAATTTTATATATTATTAACGAATAAAAAAATTGAGTTATGAAATTAGAGCTCAAAATCCTTGACTTGAAAGCCCAAATACTAAAAATACTAATAAGACAAGTTAATGGGTACAGGTCTATCTAAAATGAATTTTTTCTGTTCCCATTGTTTTACTCTTTTAGACTTTGGGGTTTTCAACCAACTAAAAAAACTTCACTTTTCGGATATGTATGAAGTGTTTTCCAACGGTGTTGCTTACTGATTGCACCTACAAAACCAATCGCTATCGGATGCCGCTGTTTGAGGTTGTGAGTGTCACGTCGACCTGAAAGACTTTCAATATTGGTTGTTGTTTTATGTCTTCTGAAAATGAACAGTCATACATTTGGGCATTGGAAAAACTACTGGGAGTGTTTGAGCCAGACAACTTGCCAAAGGTGTTTGTAACTGAAAGAAAGCTTTGTTTGATCAAAGCCATTGAGCGAGTGATCCCAGAAGCAAGGAGGTTGTTGTGCAGGTGGTACGTTAATACAAATATGGATAAGAATTGTAAAAAACAATTTGAGAATAATGAGGGGTGGATTGAGTTTATTGAATCTTTCTCGGATTTGTATAGATTGACTACATAGCATAAATGAAACAAGGGCATTGTTGAATTTGAGATAAAATGGGCATCACGTTCCAAATGTCCGGACTATCTGCGAACAATTTGGTATCCGCATAAGGAGTTCTTTGTAAATGCATGGACATACACTTTCATGCATTTTTCCCAACAACCAACTCGTCGTGTTGAAGGTGCATACTTCAGCCAAACACCCTCCCCTTCTATGTGATCCGTTAGACTTTTATGTTTGGGTAAATCTCAGGCTTTTTTATGTCCAAGTCGAAACACAATTCTGATTTGATATATGGATTTTTTTTCTAAGAAGAGCATAATTGTTTTTATAGTTAGGGATTTATTCATGAAATACGATCAAATGGTCATTTCGAATTGTTGACAAGTACAATTTCATCGATGTGGAACTCAGCCATTCCATTGGCACTAATCACTTGGAGATGAATCGTTGTAAAGTACTTGATGCAGTCATTTTTCGCTCCCTACTTTGACCCAGTTTTTGCTGACCGCCGACCTGCACAAGTAATGCACATGAGCTATGGACCACCGTTGTGGTGGTCAATGACACACCGATGCTAAAGTCAGACAGGGATTTGAGAAAGGTGTAATGTTGTAACAAGAAACTTGTAGCGTACCTTAGTTTACCAACCTCATGTTTTATTTATAGTGCAAGGAGTCCTAGTTCTACCAGACCATCGTAGGCGTAATTTAAGAAGGAGATCTTCGTGGAGATCATTCTCTAATTAGGAGTCGTGTTGTATGAGGAAAGTTCCATGTTAGCCCCATGCTTCTAGATATGCAGGAGATAGTTCCCAATGCGAGAGCAATCCGTAAAAAGAAGATTCCCAGTGTGAAATGTACTATGGTATTTGCTTCCTAGCTGGAAGCATATAACAGCTGTGGTTGCCCGTCCGAAGCTGATCCTCAAGATATTTGTCTTAGTAAGAGTTATGGGTATTGAGGATAGTTGTGAGATGTGTGAGCCTAGCATGCTGTGAGCCTGGCGGACTGAATTGAGCGGGCTTAGAACCGCTTGGGCCGGATCAATATTAGGCTTACGTTGGGGTCTGTAATTCCTCGAGATCATCATGACATGTGTATGGCTCTGGGATGTGATTGTTTTTATGTATCATCAGCTATCCCCCCCGAGTTAGTGGGTCGTCACATCAGTTTGCTAAGTCGTCTCTTGAAGAGATGTGCGGCTCATGATGATTGATTCTGAATCGCTGCTTGAGCCACACGCTGCATTAATTGAACGTGTGTTGGTTCAGGGAAAAAATAGGCGGGAACCCAACTTCTATTTAGGTCATCCGTACTGTAAATCCTGACTCTTTTAATTTTTTACTTTCGAAGATATCGCTCTAATTAGAAAAGATTGTTCATCTTCTTTATGACCCAAAAAACCTTCTTGAAGACACAATCTTGGCCAAGGGCTTAGAGTTTTTCGAAGACATGTTGTTGTTCAAGCCTGGCCTTGCTGAAATCCGTACAAAGTTTGAAGTCCCTGAGGATCTGCTGTTGTATGTCCTGGCGGGTGACCAAACGCCAGTGTCACCTCCGGTCGATTTCATTTGCTTGCATCGTGGGATGCTTCAAATCGGAGTGTGTTTTCCAGTTCTGGATGTGATTTGGGAGTTCCTGGATCTTCTAGGGATTCCTCTAGCCCAGTTGGGGCCTACTGGATATAGGATCATCCTCATGATTTTGATCAATGCTAAGGAGGCTGATGTCAACATGATTCCGCAAGTAATTCAATTGCTGACTTTTCCTCGACTGAAGGGTAACATTGTCTGTAAGATGACATTGTCGGCTTGCTTTGTGAATTTACTCGATGATTTCAAATTCTGGCAGAAGTATTGTTTTTTGGCCCCTACGGATTCGAAGTATTTTCGATGCAAGGGTCGTCCGCTTGAGCGAGAGTTCATGTTGTTTCGCAAGTTCGACCATTTCTTGTGCCTTTGATATGCTTGATAGTGGGATAACTGGTCATTTCTTCTGTTTCTTTGCATGAAGGATTCCTACTACTCCTCTTACCTTAACGAAATAGAACACCATGGAGACATTTCACGTTTTACTAAAAAGGAATGCGATCGATGTTATAAGAGTTTCCAACTTCATACGTAGTAGGCTATGGGACAACTGGCACGTTTCCCCCACTTTGTACCAAATTTCGCGAATCAAGTTGGAAGATGGGGCCCCTTCGAGGAAGAAGAAGGCTACTGGGTCAAAGCTCTCTTTTTGTCTGATAGGAGGAGTCGTCTGGAACACTTGCCTCCTTTTGTGAGGAAAATGTCCCGTGTTAGAGCTGGGTCGTCCTTGGCACGACCCACTATAATGAGAGAAAAGCGCAAATGTGCTAGGCCTATTGGGGCGGAGATTGATGTTTTTGGCTTGGAGAAAGAGTACCTGCGACTTGCTGGAGTTGTAGACAGGTCGAACCTTAGTGACGTGCAGGTCGAAGCTCTGAATGACCGTCTGGTGCGGGTTACAACTGCAGCTTCCACTGGTGTTGATTCCCGTGGGACCGTTCCGATATAAGGCCCCTGTGAAGATTCTACTGAGGCAGTAGAATTTGATCGCCCCATTGTTGCTTTGCTTGAGAGTGGTCGCAACACTGGCCATGTCTCCTATAGTCCGAATTGTTCATCATCTTGCTCTAGGTCACAGCTAGAAGTGTTGGATGGTTCTTTGGATAAGTTGCTCCTTCCTTTCCTCCGGATCCATCAAGCCATCTCGCACCAAAGGGTCGTCTATTAGTGAAAAGGGGAAGGCTACGGAGGAGAGCCTGAGGATGGTGGTAACCGTGAAGGGTGGCGCTGGCGTGATTCATGATCCGAGGAAGTTTCATTCGGATGCACGGATAAGCCTGTTTGCACCGGACTTGATGAAGATGAGTTCACAGGTCTGCACCAAGAGATGGACGTAGAGTATGCTTCGAGGAAGCATATAAGGAAGAGTCACAGTTGGTTGATGGATCATGCTCCAAAACCCAAGGAGGATACGTTTGAAGGGTGTATGGATAATGGCTTGAAGTACCTTATGCTGAGTATGTCTCATTTGAGCCACGTGGTCGTTGCTAAGACAGAAGTTGAGGCGGCTCCCGAGAGGGTATACACCTTGGAGCGTGTCTTCTAACACATGCAGGTGTTGTATTTTATGCGCTCTATGAAATTGAACAGCTGAAGAAGCAGGCCGAGGATGAAGAGGCTAAATCAATCAACCGTGACCGCTGAGACTAAGAGGGATCGTTTGGAGGACCTTGAGTATGATCTTTCGGAGGCGGTGTCTGAAAGGGATTAACTTAAATAGGAGTTGAGTCGGACCCTTCGAGAAGTCGAGGTTGCGTAGGAAGTTGCAGCTAAGGAGTGTTCTAAACTGCAGTCTCTTGCTGAATAGAGTGTTTCGAAGGAAGCCGACTGGGCTGCTGAAAAGCAATAGTTGAAATCCGATGTTGAATTCTATGCTCGAAAGGCAAAGAAGGTAGAGGACCAGCTCGAATTGAAGTGGTATGAGCTTAGTGTTGTGAAGATAAGTCTGGCCACAGAGCAGTCTCAGGTCGACGCACTGACTGGCAAGTTAGAGCTATTGGAGCGTGAACTTGTTGATGCAAAGGTGCGAGAGTAAGAGCTTCTTCAAAATAAGGAAAATATGAGTTTCGCTGGTTGTACATGGCCGGCTGGAGCTGCTGGCATTGATGAAAGAGAAGCATCTGGAGTGGGGTCTTGGCCGTTATAAGAAGATGTCGTATGTAGACTTCTCTGTTACTTCTGCGTCATCAGGCGAGGAAGACAGTTTGAGCCTTGATGTCCAGGCCGTGGGCGCGTGGACGCAACTCCTACTTCTTTTTCCACTAGGCTTAACTCTTCCATTTTTGTACCTTCTCCTGATAAGGAGTAAACTTTGTGTGTTTGTATCCCTTTTCATTTTGACCATTAATTAAACAATTTTATCTGTTTAGTGTTTGTTGTCTTTATTGCATGTTTATTGTTTCGCCTTGTCATTTTGCTTTGGCATAGGCAACCTTCCAAATCATCTACACCTGTGTGCATTAAGCTACAAGTTTAGGAGTTTTTGTGGCAAGTCATCGGAATCAAGTCACAGCTGACTATGTTCCCACCTTCTAGACTATCTACACCCGCGCAGTGGAAGCAACAGGTCCAGGGTTGGTGATTCGACGGCCACGCTAAAAAGCAGTAGTCCCGTGGGGAGTCGCCAGAATCAATTCGGGATTGACTAGGCTCCCACCTTCCAAACCATCTACACCCGCGCAGTGGTGGCTACAGGTATGAGCTTTGATCAGAAGCTTTCATTGCTAGTCATCACCAACAAGGCTTACTTGATTAGGTTCGGCGATCATTGACTGCGAATGAGTTAATTATCCCTGGCAAGTCGTTGGAACCAGGCGTGATAGCTCTGATTAGACTCCACTTTTTAAACCGTCGATGTCTGCGCTAAGTAAACTAGGTGTCGGGTTGAACCAAAAGTTATTGTCATCAAACTTGGCTGACTAAGCTTGCTTGGTTTGAAAAGAGGTTCCGCCTGCTAGGGGCATGCGAACCTAGTCCATCAGCATAGTGCATGGGGTGGATGAAGTTACCTTAAATCAAAAAGTGATCTGTAGGTAAGATCCGTATGTCAGAGTTGACTAGGATTTCTCGTGCTCATGCCAAGCGTGTGATAGAATATTGTTTGAATAATAGGTTGAGCCCATGGGACTGCGGAGGAAAGGCTAGGGATTGCTGCATGCGCGATGACACGTGTACGGCGTAGGCTGCGTGACGGTTGAGTATCGATTACTCCCCCTCAATTGATGGGGTTGCGTGCAGCGCCATTAATTTGATTGACATGGTCTGCGCAGTTTCCTCGGTAGTCGTTGTCTCCTCATTTTCCATACGATATTCAATGCTTGGCAGTTAATGTTGGAGTGTTTATATAATGGTTATTCCAATTGTTGTAGGCACTATCTTTCGTAGAGGTTATCTCCTAAAAATGTTTGAAATCTTGCTTGAAGAGAACCCTTTGGATTTTCCAAAGGCTGAAGAAAATGTTTTGGGTTTACCAAAGACTGCTGGTGGATCTCTGTCCCTGGAGTCTCTGAATGAAAATGCTTTGGGTTTTCCAAAAACTGAATGTGGATCTTCGTCTCTAGAGTCTCCAAATGTTCTGACATTTGCATTGATCAGGCACAGTGATAGTTGTTGTTATGGGTGAGCACGTAGTTAATCTACTGAGATCTCATAATTTCTTCTCATATCGTGGAGAAATAGTACGGATCTCGCCCAAGGGAGATGCATTGGTCTTACACCGTACTACTTTTGCCTTCGTGTGCTCGAATCTCGCTGCTAACTAATGGCTAATCAAAGTATTAGTCAATGTGCGATGTCTCCGGGTGTGTTATCTTTCAGTCACTCTTGGTATCGCACATATGAAAAGTGGCCTCACCTGATAACACTGCGAGACTCTAACTGCGTCGCTGCTTGTGGCCATCCTCATCTACCTTCTTCTAAGCTATTTGAGGAAGTTGGAAGGGGGTGGAATGTCTCTTGAGGAAATCAGCAGCCCGTTGTGAGGTCTACAACGCTATCATACAATCTGGAGTGATTTGACGGAGCAATCTGACTGCTTAGTCCGTTCAATCCCCTCTTACACCTTGTCTTTACCTTGGGAAGGGGTCGAGCAAATTCCATTCACGTATCTTTGTTGTCACTTGTAGATTGCTCGCATCGGAGGGTCTGCAAGTTTTCCCTGGATACTTCTCGTAGTAGAATGGTCTAAGCGAGTCTTTTACTTCATGTCGCACTGTATTAAGGTGCTTGTAGTATGCAATCTTTTGTATCCGCATCAAGGTGTTTGTTGTTACATCTTTCCAATAATCAATAGAGTTTGTTTTCGTAATTTTTTATTTTTTTAATGATTACAAATCACATAAGTCTTGTAAGAACTAAAACTCAATATTTACTATGGAAAGGGAAACAAATAACTTAAATCAAACTAATTGTCGACGGAGAGAAGTTGATCCTGACCTTGAAGTGAATTCTGGTTTCTTTCGCAGATCATTTAGCAGACTGTTTAGGTGTTACATAGGTTACTAAAGAGTAAACCTTGTAGAGGGGCGAATTTTCGCATCGACGGGGTGTGAGGGGGATGTGTTCCCGCTTGCCATGGCCTTTTCGTCTCGCTGGGCGGAAGGGCTTATTGCTCTTGTACCGCTCAAAAGCGATGTCTTTGCCGGCGTTTGGCCTAGCACTGGGTCAGGCTGCTCTGTTGGATTTAGCTAAATCTGGGAGCATTCTATTTGTTTCAGTGCGGCGTAGTGGCAGCCTCGTACAGTAGGTTGATCTCCATGTATTGTTCATTCAGAGTGGTTAGCAGTATACTTAACACACTGGTGAAGGGTGGAGACCACTGCTTCCATCTGGTGGAGCCATGGTCTTCCCAAGATGAGATTGTAGGATGATGGTGTGTCTACCACCATGAAGTTCAGAAATTGGACCTTCCTAAGCTGCGGTTTTCTTGTTACCGTATCTAACCTTATCTTTCTAATGGTGAAGCATTTTTCCCCGCTAAATTCGATCAGCGGGTGTTCTGAAAATGTCAGGTTTTCTTCCTTGAGGTCCATGTTGCGGAACGCGTTATAGAACAGGACATTGAGTGAGCTTACTGTGTCCACCAAAGCTCTTTTTACCTCCCACCTTGATATGGAGACCGAGTTGACTAGGGCGTCGTTATGTGGTGCTCAGACTCCTTCGAGGTCTTTGTCCGTAAAGGCAAGGTGGAATGGGGCTCTGAACTCTTGAGTAGCAACGTGTTCATTCTCACCCGCGGGTTGTGTCCACATATCCAGTAGAGTCTGCTTGCGAGACCTGTATGGCTGGCTTTCATTCAGTCCGACTCCATGAATGACGTATATTATCCCTGGAGTCTCCTCTATTTCTTTAACTAACTCCCTCTATCCCTTGTTGTTCCGTTCGCTTCTCAGACTTCAGGAACTCTTTTAGTTTGTCTCTACGGATACAGTACTCAACCTCATACCTCAGACTCTTGCAGTCATTGGTGTCGTAGTTTCTCTCCTTGTGGTACTTGCAGTATTTGTCGTTGTCACAGTTGGAGGGGTCTCCGCATGTATTCGGAAGCCACTTCAGTTCCTCCCAACTTTTCATTGAGTTTAGTACGTCTAACAGGTTAGCCTTTAGGGGTGTCACCGCTCTAGATCCAATGTAGTTGGATAATTTCTCCGGCCTAAGCTGACACGGGTCCGGCCTATTGTCACTGCGCTTCCTTTTGTTTCGTTCCTTATCCTCGCGTCTTTTTCCCTCCTTATCCCTAGGATTGGAGGGCTTCTTTTCGGCTTCGATTTCCCTTTTAACGGTCATCGACTCCTCCAGGGTGATGTGTTTCTGGACGCTCTTGAGGAGCTCCGTCATGTCTAGAGGGGGCTCCAGGGTGAGGTCCTCATAGAGTTTTTCCTCTTTGAGGCCCGCAGTGAAGGCCATCACGACTGTATCATCGCTGCACCAAAGCTCTTTTTACCTCCCACCTTGATATGGAGACCGAGATGACTAGGGCGTCGTTATGTGGCGCTCAGACTCCTTCGAGGTCTTTGTCCGTAAAGGCAAGGTGGAATGGGGCTCTGAACTCTTGAGTAGCAACGTGTTCATTCTCACCCGCGGGTTGTGTCCACATATCCAGTAGAGTCTGCTTGCGAGACCTGTATGGCTGGCTTTCATTCAGTCCGACTCCATGAATGACGTATATTATCCCTGGAGTCTCCTCTATTTCTTTAACTAACTCCCTCTATCCCTTGTTGTTTCGTTAGCTTCTCAGACTTCAGGAACTCTTTTAGTTTGTCTCTACGGATCCAGTACTCAACCTCATACCTCAGACTCTTGCAGTCATTGGTGTCGTAGTTTCTCTCCTTGTGGTACTTGCAATACTTGTCGTTGTCACAGTTGGAGGGGTCTCCGCATGTATTCGGAAGCCACTTCAGTTCCTCCCAACTTTTCATTGAGTTTAGTACGTCTGACAGGTTAGCCTTTAGGGGTGTCACCGCTCTAGATCCAATGTAGTTCGATAATTTCTCCGGCCTAAGCTGACACGGGTCCGGCCTATTGTCACTGCGCTTCCTTTTGTTTCGTTCCTTATCCTCGCGTCTTTTTCCCTCCTTCTTATCCCTAGGATTGGAGGGCTTCTTTTCGGCTTCGGTTTCCCTTTTAACGGCCATCGACTCCTCTAGGGTGATGTGTCTCTGGACGCTCTTGAGGAGCTCCGTCATGTCTAGAGAGGGCTCCAGGGTGAGGTCCTCATAGAGTTTTCCTCTTTGAGGCCCGCAGTGAAGGCCATCACGACTGTATCATCGCTGCACTCGCCGATGAGGGCCAGCTCGTTGTTAAAACGCGTGACATATTCTCGGAGTGTCTCGCCAGACCTCTGTTTTATATAGAGTATATAGTACGAGCCTTTTCGGAAACGTTGGCTCCCAACGAAACATGTCAGGAATTCTTTTGCCGACGTTTTGAAGGAGTCGATCGACTTCAGCGGAAGGCTATGGAACCACGTCAGTGCTGAGCTTTTCAGACTAGTGGGAAAGGTTCTGCATATGATGAACTCAGATCCTTCTTTAAGGCCCATCATATGTTGGTAATGGCACAGGTAGTAAAAAAGGATCGGTGGTTCCGTCGTAGGAGTCGAGCTTCGGGGGAGTGAACTTCCTCGGAAAGGCCTCATTCATGATCTGGTCCACAAATGGTGGGACGGAGAAGCGGTATAGTACGTCCGGATTGTGCTCCCCTTTGCGGAGGGGGTTCCCAAGGTCGAGCCTCTCTGTCTTGGCGGCGAGCTCAGCGTTAGCCGCGCAACCTCCATTAGTCCAATGAGAACTAGTAGGGGTTTGGCTCTCCTGCGCTTGCTCCCTATCATTTTATGGAGGCGGAGGTCCGTGCTGCTTTTGGTCTCCATTAACAAGTGGTGGATTCTGTCACATGAGACCCTCCACCGCCTTGACGATTTGTTGTATTTAAGATGTCAGCGTATCGATTCTGGGGTCTGTCGTTGCTGCTGTCGACGCAGGAGCGTGAGTCGGTTGCCCGTGCACGACAAGAAATGTTGAAAGAGGTGGTATAGGGACAATCGGAACGCTTGACGTGTCCCATGGTTCTCCGTTGTTGCATGACTTAGTGGTCACCATCTCTCTGTGTTTTGAAAGGAAACGACGCTTAGTGTAAAGTTAAGAACTCCGTCGTCCCCATAGAAGGCACCAAACTGATGCAGTCGTTTTCCCTTCCCTGCTTTGAACCAATTTCTGCTGACCTGCAGAAGTAACGTACGTGAGCCACAGACCACCATTGTGGTGGTCGATGACACTCCGATGCTAAAGTCAAACAGAGATCTGAGTAAGGTGTAATGTTGTAACAGGGAGTTGTAGCGTACCTTAGCTTACCAACCTCATGTCTTATTTATAGTGCAAGGAGTCATGGTTCTACCAAGCCATGATAGGCGTAGTTTAGGAAAGAGATCTTCGTGGAGATCATTATCTAATTAGGAGTCGTGCGGTAGGAGAGAAGTTCCAAGTTAGCCCCGTGCTCCTAGATATGTGGGAGATAGTTCCCAATGCGAGAGCAATCCATAAGGAAGATTCCCATTGTGGAATGTATTTTGGTATTTGCTTCCTAGTTGGAAGCAGATAGCACCTGTAGTTGTCCGTCCAAAACTGATCCTCAAGATATTTACCTTAATAGTAATTATGGGTATTGAGGATAGTTCTAAAACGTGTGGACCTAGCATGCTGTGAGAATTCGAGTCCGCATGGCAGACTAAATGAAGCGAGCTTAAAACCGCTTAGACTAGATCTGACGCTGGGGTCTATAATTCCTCGAGATCATCATGACACGTATATGTCTCTGGGATATAACCGTTTTTATGTATCATCGATACTGATAACAAAAAAAAATTATTTGCATAATTAATCTTTAGGTTTTAGCACAAGACATGTTGCTTGATTGCATGTAAACAAACCGTAGTTGTTTGCTTTCTATCCCAAGTGCTACAAGCCATTAAACCTTGTTTTTCAATCCGGAGAAGATAAAAAGGGCCAATTTTTAAACTGGCATTCAAACAAATTTGCTCAACTGTTTGATGCAAATCGCAATTGTAATATTTGCAGAAAGGAAAAGTAACTCGCTCTATAGGCCTAAAGAAGGAAGGGGGGTGTTGAGGGTAGGTTCTTTCGAAGGCAAACAGTTTTGTGGTCAAGTTACATATCTATCGCAGTCCAACAGAAACAGTAGAACAAACATCTCATATACATATAACAAACGAATACTGCATAATCTAAATACCAGTGAAGAACCCTAAAAAAAATTTACTGTCGAGAACCATGAAGCACTGTGATCCCACACGACTTCATAGTTATGGAAACAACTCAAGCACCAGTTGGAGTACAATCTGTCTTGCTTGGAAAGGCGGCATTTTACCAATCATCTACAATATAAGGTTACATAAGCTCAGTCACCTGTGCTAATTCATCTTGTTTATGAGTTCATTGATGTGATCTTCACGATTACCTGAATCACCCCCATCCTTGAATGGTTGTTTCTTCCCCTGCAAGCCTCCTTCGGGCCTATTGAGCTTGAATGGCCAAAGAAAGCTGGTAACTTCCTTGAAATGTCGACCTACAGTAGCAATCTCATGCACAATATCTTCAAGGCAAATAATACCATACTTTCCCAGTTCCTGTCATGTAGAAAATATTAGACAAAAGTAAATTTGTGCAAGCAGAAAAAGAATCTGATGCAAATAGCAGTATGATTTTTTGAATAACTAATACCTGTTCAATAATGTTATTATCAGTGAGGGGAACCTTCTGTCTATCAACCCTCCCATAGCCTTTCTTATATACCAACTCCTTGACACTCTTCAGATTAGGATATCTGCGCAGAAGAAATAGTAATCAGAGTTGATTAATATAAGAAATATATTAATTGGATTATATGAAGAAAATGGCAATTGGAGTCTTCCATTACCCATATGTCACATATGGTTCTATCCTCCCCAGCATATCCATTATTCCTTCATTTGCTTTCACAAAGACGCCATCAAAGATTCTGGATAATTTCAGAAGGTGCAATATCTTCCTAGCCTTTGGATGCATGGCACTTGCACTGAAATGAATTTGAATGTTTAGAAACAAAACAGAAAAGCAGAACAAACATGAACAATGAAGTGCAATAATGACAACCTACCTACGAATGCGGACGATAAATAAAAGTGAAGAGTTGGGGGTGACAGACCATGGTTTCCGCAACTTTTTCCTTTGCTTCATGTGTACTAAGTCAAGCTCCTAATGAAAAAGTAAAAAGCATAGACAATTAGGATTTAAACTCAAATTCTAGTACCAATATGTATGTGGCTTTAACACTGGATACACACAAACTATAAATGTGCAAGCATAACACTAGGGGTGGGCAAACGGGTTGAGGATCCGCGGGTTTAAATCGGACCGGACCGTTTTGCTCTAAACGGTCCGGATTTTAATTTTGTATTTTTAGATACGGTTCGGATCGGTCCGGATCCGTTATAAAACGGTCCGGTCCCGGTTTCTATTTTAAAAAAAAACACGGTCCGGGTTGGACCCGTCCGGACCGTTCCAAATCGTATTTAGTATAAAATCCAAAACCTAAACCAAAAAACCCTAAACCTAAATTGTAAACTCTCCTCTCTCAGTCTCTCCGCCTCTCCTCTCTGTCTCTGTCTCGAGAAGGGGAAGGAGATCCTCCTCTCCTCTCCTCTAGTCCTCTCCTCTCCTCTCTTCTATCAAGGCTTGCAACATGGGGAAGGAGATCCTCTCCTCTCCTCTCCTCTAGTCCTCTGCCAAGGGGAAGGAGATCAGCAGTGTCGAAGAAGCAGCAGCTGTCGAAGAAGCAAAACTCTTTTCTCTGTCGAAGAAGCAAAGCATTAGCGAG
Organism: Berberis thunbergii; assembly: GCA_003290165.1. NCBI lineage: Eukaryota > Viridiplantae > Streptophyta > Magnoliopsida > Ranunculales > Berberidaceae > Berberis > Berberis thunbergii. Next base: position 96,344 of record QNQO01010002.1, on the reverse strand, counting down.
ATCAACGAAGAAGCAAAGCATTAGCGAGATCAACGAAGAAGCAAAGCAGAGAAGAAGAAGCAAAGCATCAGCAAAGCAAAGCAAAACTCTCAGTCTCTCTGCCTATCCTCTCTGTCGAAGAAGCCCTATACCCCTATCCTCTCTGTCAAAGCAGCAAAACCCTAAGCAAGGAAAGATTGAAAGCAGGGAACTTGAGAGGGAAGACCTTGGCAGTGATGGGCCTCTCAATCACAATCTCACCTTCTCTTCTCCTCATCTTCGTCTTCCTCACAACCCCATTTCAGTTCATCTCAGGCGAAGCAAACCCAGATCTGGGTTCGATCTCAAAGGCCACCAAAGGGATTTGCTGGATGTTGATCGATCTCAAACCCCACTGCATCCTTCTGCTTTTCTCAATGGATTATCATCAAGTGTCTTTAGGACTTAGAAGAATTTATACAAGGGGACAGCTTAGTGCTGCTTACTGTCATGTTTGCAGTGGAAGCCTGGAAGGTGTTCAAGATATTTTTGAAATTTGGGTGTGTGAGGGTGCCATCATGTGAAAAATGATCTCACTTCAGAGAACAAGCAAAGTGGTTCAAAGATTTTCACAATGTCAAACAAGGAAAGAAGAGCATCTAGTGGGATTGGCAAATAAGTCAAGAAGGGTGCGAGCATACCCTGTTTTATATTGGTTCACCAATAGGGGTCTATGGAGTGAGTCAAGAAAGATGCGAGAGCAGTCCCAGGTCGTTTAGCGATGGCAAAGAGCTGGTAGAACAGAGAACATGGTAGAAGCTCTACTCTTTCTTGCTACACACTGCAAAGCCAAGAAAAGGTTCGAGGAAGCAGAGCTTTACTGTACCAGGCTCCTTGATTACAAGGGTCTAGTAAGTTTTTATCACCTCTCTTTATCCAGGTTTTATATGCAAATACAAAATTCTTTACAAATGATACATTTCAACAATTATCATCCTGTCCATGTTTTGCATGATCCAGGAGAAAGAAGCAGCAAAGAATCTTCTTAGAGGAATGAGAACCCAATCTGGTTTCCCAACAATGGATATTGATAACTTAATATGCAAAGCTCCTCGTTTCTGTAAATTAATGTTGGTTTTTTTTTAAATTTATTTTTTCTGTAAATCTCTTATGGATCTGTATGAAATGAATATGACAGGATAAATTTTTTTTGTATGATCTGTGAATGAATATGTTTGGAACCGTTTGGAACCGGGGAACTGAACCGTTTAGAACGGTTCGAGTTAGGTTTGGTTCCAATTATCAAAATGAAGGGATCCGGATCGGTTAAAATGTAAACGGTTCGAGTCAGGTTCCTTCAAATTTGGAACCGATCCGGACCGTGCCCACCCCTACGTAACACATAAATTAAAAGAGTGGCACTCATGCAAAGACTTGCATTCCTCAATGAAGTATCCAGCACCTTGTATCCGTGTCAAAAACCAAACACGTAACCTTATCACTAAATAAGTAAAATTGGGTAAAACTGCAATCTCAGTCTAGCTGCAGTGAGACGAACACATTTATCAGTTGATGAAGTGATAATAAGTGCACCATATTAATGTATTAGTTGCACCATATTTTTTTATTATGTTAGCCTTATGTCAGCTGAAGCGTCCATCTTCATGTCTATGCATTTACCTCGTGCCAGTTTCAAATTTCTACGGACTTAGGTTCTTCAGCTAGCAGCCTAGCACCAATGATATCATTCAGGTTATCTGTTTTATTTTAAAGTGCCCAACCTGTGCCTGTAGATTTTTATTTAATCTCCTTTTACATATAAGTTAGAAACTTGAAACTTATATACAAGAGGCCCAGCTGCTCAAGCATGTATGAGATACTTATCTACATTTCCATCATCAGATGGTTTGTCTACAAAACAGGATTTATTATCAGTAAAACTGATTTATTGAAAAAGAAAGCAGAAACAAAGGAGATTGAAATAGACTGCAACACATTACAAACCAACCTGGCAACCCTACCAAAGAAAAATTAAAATTAAAAAAGATATTTTACCAGGTTCATGATCCTCGAAGCAACATCACCTAAAACTTCAAAATACGTATGCCCTTAATCTCCAAGAATGCCACTCAATGTCATGGACTGAACACTAAGTAGTTCTCGCCAAGGATGCACCGACTCTCCGGAAAACCTCTATATCACGCGTCAAATGCGTGTCGGACACGGATTCGCCCCTGACACGCGCTAGACACGTATTGGGCACGGGGTCAATGGTCAAAATTCGTTGACTGGTTTGGACACAGCCCGGACACGGTCCAGACACAGTCCGGACACAGTTTTTGTAAATTTTGCAAATAAATCATATTTTCTTTGATCGATCGATCCTTCCTCCCACAAACCATATCCTCTTCGATTGATCCTTCCCCCATTTTTCAAACCCAAATTACAGAGAGAAATGAGGGGATAAAAGAGGGTTGAACCAGAGATCGACAGGGAGAGATCTGTCCAAATTTGTCGATCGATCGACAGGGAAAAATCGATGTAAGAGGACAGACGGAGCTAGAGAGGGAGAAATCGATCGAAGAGGACAGACGGAGCTAGAGAGAGAGGGAGAGATCAACAGATCTGTCGATCGATCGAGAGGGAGAGATCGAGCATGTATCTGAGTTCCAACAGAGATTTTCTCTTGAATGGCTTCCTTTTGGTTCTCCTAAATCTGAGTTTATTTGGTTGTTCTTCTTCTTATTATTATTATTCTTTATTTGGTTGTTGCTTATTTGGTTTGGAGATGGGCGAGAATGGGAGAGGGACAGAGGGTGAACTACTTCGATTTTATTTTATATAGTGGTGGGTTGATTTTAGTATATCAGGATAGCTCAACATCACGTGGCTGAAGTGTGAGCAGGTGAGTGTATCAACCTTGACATAAACATGGTCAAAGTCTCCTAATTAATAATTTGGAATCGTTTACCTGTCTGGACATATAATAATGAATAACTAGTTTGTGATTAAGATTCTTGAGAAAAAATGTATTAAAAAGAATAAATGCTTGAAGGCATTTAATCAAACTTTTCCTAAAAGATACTGATACCACAAAAAAATATATTAAAAATAAGTTTGACCAAGCCGCCGAGTCCTATTTTTTTGAAAATTGCCGAGTCGCCGTGTCGTGTCTGACACGACACGCGTATCCGAGTCCATGCATCATTGGTTCTTGCTTTCCTCTCCGCTGACGTTCCCAATTGCATAGGGATGAGGCTTCACAACTAAAATGAAACATGACCTCCAAGATACGTTGAGATTACTTTCCTTAAGTTAGAGCCCTACAGACCCTCAATTCCAATAAAGGAAGGCCAAAGCTTTGAGATATATGAGCAATGGGGAAGAAGGTGGTATACAAACTGATCAGCATAATCAGAAAATATTCGCAACAACTTTCTCTTTCTAAGGTTGCTTTGGAGACGGACAATATTAAAATATCCACCAAAGAAAGCCACATTAGTGGCATAAACTCCCCAAATAGAATAAAAATACATTGGTAATGGGATTAGGTTGTCAAGTCTCCCTGCAAAAATACTTCAGTAGGTCATGTTAACAGGATTCAATCCAGAACCTACCCAATTTATAGTCAACCTTGTCGCAAGAATCAAAAGGCACATTAAATTAGGACCCCAATCAAATCCAAGAAAGAATCAACGCTATCAAACTCCTTCATGTTCAGGATCTGTCAAAAGCCTGAGTCCCCTGAATGACCCTTTGGTATATGGGACATAACACCTTGGATGAGCAACAGATTAGGATATTAAATAATCCTGGGAAAGGCTCACAAAAGAGGGCAGAATATATCACCTCTACCAACCTTGAATCTCGTCCTCTAACTAAAATCTTGTTACACATTCATTATACCCTTTTAAACTCCTCACTGATAAAGACCTCTAACCTGTTCATTTCCCTGCACCCAACTTTAATCTACGTCTAGCCAAAATTACTCTTCTCCACAAACTATCAACCTCTTCTTGCCACACCCATTTTCCCAAGTGAGCTTAGTCGACCAATTTCCTCTATGCAAATCCCTGTGTCAATTAATGGTAGAATTCGTGATCTCCCACCTCATCATGCCACAAGAAATTCCTACATATCCTGTGAAGCTCATCAATGATTGCACTTGACCCTTGGATAAGAGTAACTGCAACATTTAGAAAGACATTTTCTTTTCCCAAATTAGTGCAATCCTATCAACCACTGCTCTCATAGTGACAACTTTTTCATCTTCGAACACCCAATTATTCCTTACCATGTATATGGTCTACAAATAACTTATGGAACCAATATCCACACCGAAAAAACGAAAAGAGGCAAAATTTGAGGGATTTAAGTATTACAGAATCTGGAACAAGTCTAGAAACAAAGTTTTAAAATTGTGTCTTATGCCTAATTGATGAAATATCTTTTTCCCAGGCTTGCAAAAATGTAAACTTTATTCTAAAGTTTCATCAATTCTAAACTCCACTCTTCATACAGTCCAAAGAATCAAATATGTTAACAATGGATTAAAAAACAAAGAGAACCTCTTCATTTACATCCCAAGTAAATATTTAGGTACTTCACCATAGAAGCTCAATTTTCCATCCCATTCCCTCCCTTTCTTCATCTAATAGTGCACGCATGTCAAGCTAATCTCTTACACATAACTTCTTTTAAGAAAACAATCACAGGGAAATCACAAACAAGTAAATGGGTATTGAAAAATTAGCTTACTTTGGATCGATAAGCTTTGATGTAATCCTCAGGTCGCTTGAAGGCAAACTGTTTGCTTGCTTTGTTCTTAGCCCTCCGCTGATCCAACCTCTCTTTTCTCTTGATAGCCCAATCATCGTTGGTTTTCCTCTTCTTTAGTATCGTCTCTGGCACGTATGCGAGGGGCTTTGGTTCTGCTTCTGTCATCGTGCTCATTATGTCTATCTATGTGTCAGCTTTCAAACAGAGCTTCCCCTGTAACCTGTAAGAGACAGAAACCAACACAGGTTATTAGTCGTTTTGGGGTTTGGGGTGTGGGAAACAGAGACGAACATAGTGGGATTTCAGAGCTTACCTTAATGGATCTGTAAATAGGAAGAAATAAAAGAGGAATTTGGTATATGTAGAGGTAGATGTAGAGGCGGAGGCGGAAGCGGAGAGAGTGACCTGCACTGCTCTGCTGCTCGACTATGATGGAGAAGAAGAAAGAATTAGGGATTTGGTTTTTCCTTTGTCCGAGGGTTATTCACCTTTTAACCCTTATTAGTTTACAGGGGGTATTCAATCATGGATTTTAATAGAGTCTGAAAGACTTTAAATCTCATAGATTTTAATAGAGTCTGAAAGACTTTACAGAATTCACTGGATTTTAATGGATTTTAAGTGACTGGATTTTGTGGAATTTACAGAATCCACTGGATTTTAATGGATTTTTATTATTGAATTTTCTGAATTTGATAAAGGATTGTTATGGATTTTAATGGATTGTTATTATGGATTATAAAGGATTGTTATGGATTTTAATGGATTGTTATTACTGAGGAAAGAGCAAAGTATCTTCATCTCAACTCAAATTTTTTTTGTTCTTGAACAATCATCTATTGTATTCAAAGAACCCCACAAGATAATATAGTTTTCGAAACAAAGACTGTCACTTTTTAGGCCAAAAAGAAAAGAAACATAAACAAATGGAGGTGTTTGTGGGGATGGGAAGAAGAGAGAATTCCAGATTAGTATGGGCAGATAAGGTGTAGTAAGGGTTCTTGCTAGCTCTGGGTTCTTCTGTGTGTGTGTTTCAGTAAAGACAGATTGCCAACTTGACTACTCTGAAGTTTGGTCTTATCTCTATTTTTGGTCAGTAAAGACAGATTGCCAACTTGACTACTCTGAACTTGACTACTCTGAAGTTTCAACTAAAAAATGTGGAAACCTTATGGATATTTATTTGAAAGTATCACTTGAACTACCACCATTAACTCATATCAAACTGAAATATATACCAAATAAAACCCTCCCTTCAAAACCTTCAAGAACCCACCACACAAACACAAACATTTGTGTCTACTGAGTTTGGGAATTTACCAGATAACCTCTGAAAGCTGTCTGAATCACAATAGCAGCATAATTCTCTCTCACATAATTTGTATTCCCACTGAGCCTAAGGCCATGGCTGCTTCTGCAATGATACTAGATTCGATAAATAAAATAAACATCCTCATTGTGCACTAAAGTTTTATCATTTTTCACGAAACTAAACATCCCTACACTCATTGTGTTCAAGTGAAGTTTATCTAGTATTGGGAGACATTTAAATAGATCTTAATAACATACCAAAAGTACTAGAGTCTGATGAACTTCATGAATACTTTTTTTCTATACAAGATGAACTCTCATACTTACTGGCTATTCATACAGACCTACTCAATGCTTAATTACAGATGAGTGAATAATGTTAAGATTAGTACTTTATGTGACATGTATTGAAAAGGGACTATTTAACTCCATGTTTGTTTAAAGATTTCAACAACAAAAAAAATTTGAAAGAGAAGGAAGAGAATTTACTAACCAGCCTGTAATCGAAATCTCGAACTAATAGTTTGAAGAATCGATTCTTCTTCTTCTTCTCCATTGAACTGTTGCATCCACCACTCTCCATTATTTTTTCTCTCTTCCTCTGCTCCAAACTTCACCAAAGGTTTTAAGTTCAAGGGGTTGTGGAAATCAAGGGGTTGTTTAAGTTCAAGGGGTTGTGATGGGGGATTCAAAGTTTGGAAAGAGATTGCTATAATTTCATTAGACACCTATGTCATCAACCAGCTGAACTTAAAAGTTCAAGTACTTGTAATGAAATGACAAGGTGAAATATTCTGAAGTAAGATAAATAAAAAAACAATGTCTGGTTTTGGTAATTGAATATAATACTTCAAAGCCTCGGCCCCTGCTATTTGAATTAGTTTGCTGCTTTGGCTAAAGCTATTTACTGGGTAATTGTTATGGAAATCACCTCTTCAAGAACCAATTCCATGCATAGTGAAAAAATAAAAACTGGCAGATAATTCTAACATTGCCATATTTTGCAATCATGTTATCAGATCTCCTACGCAACCAGCAGTCACTCTATGGAAGAGGATGATTTTATTGAGAAAGCGGGGGCTTTCCAACTTCACTTATTTGCTAAACTGGATTTTCAAGATGAGGCGGAATTTTTAACTGAAAAACCAGCAGATTCTCCATCCCAAAGAAGCTCATGTAGACCACATCCCAAGCTGATTATGTTGGAGAATACCTATGAGAGGGCAGTAGCAGTTCCATCCCCCAAACATTCCTCCTATCCCCATATATCTTTGACAGAATCATTCTTCACAAGCAAAAATCTAAGATTTCTGTGTTTTCTTAAAACAAAGTTTGCTCCCCCAAAACCCCCATATGGCGCATGTTCTTCACGAAAATAGTATCTTTCTGTAATCACCTATACTAGGAGGAAACATGCCAATGCAGGAAGGACTGACTGACATTACTGATAGATGCAAAAATGCTGGTTGCTATTGATGAAGTAATGCAAGTGGATGCTGAATGCAAGTGGATGCTGTTATGGAATAAAGGCTGATAAGGGCAAGTGCTATGGGGATCAAGTGCTATGACTAAATACAATAGAATGTTGTAACAAAATAATATGTGCAGTAGGTACTATAAATAAGAGGAGAATAGAAGAGAGAAAGTATTCATTGAATTGTAATCTCATTGTACAGATAGCATCAGCTGTCTAGGAGTTCTTGAGCTTCTCGAATAGCTCTACAAGGAGATTGGCACTCTCTAAGTTGCTATGTACATTGCTTGTATCCTACTTCTCTCTGTCTAATACAAAATCATTTCTCTTCCTCTGTTACATTCATCTGTTTTTTCTATACTAGATACTACTAACTAGTCTGTCTTGATATCATTTCAATGTCTCTATTGTGAATCATCAATTGCTAGAAGAGGCTCTCTGAAATCAAGAGTGGATACTGATCAGTCAAAACTGCATCCAAGCTCCAAATCTGCAAACAAGAATCAAAATAAAGGTCAGTTCTTATCACTTTCGCCCCACACAGCTGGGGAGGGAATTGACTAAACTTCATCTGTTTCACTGTCTAAAGCTTAACAGTTCTATTGAAAAGAAAAATACCAAAGCCTATAAGGTTCAAACATTCTATATTAACCAAATGATGAAAATAATTCAAGATAGACAAATAAAATAAAATGAATTCATTGCACATAAACTGAAACTGATTTCATTTCAAATATTTGCAGACCAATGTCACAATATCTCTCTGATACAAACAATAAGTAGCTCAGTCGAATGAGAATTTTCCACGAGAAAGTAACCATTTCACTTTCTCTTGAGACGTAGAATAGAGCATGGAGCACGTCCCAAGAAACTGTCTTAAATGGAGAAATTAGAAGTGGTTGCCAAATAGGATTCAAACAAATTTCAATCAAATAAAACCTCTTGACTGGAAACCAAAAATTAGGCTTCTCACGAAAACAAACTAAAACATATCAGTGAATCAAAACTCAAAATAAGGATGAAATAATTATCTCCCCTCTTCAGTTTCATAGGACTTAAAAACGGAAAAGCTTCGAAACTCATAGTCCACATTTTCCTGCCATGTTGCTCGGTAGAGATCTACAGGGTGACATAGCTAGGGTCTGATGAACCTATCACTATTCTGGGCTAAAATAGGCCATTTGGAATGGGACAAGGGAAGTAAATCACGCTCACAGCCTTTGCCATATGCATGAAAGGTGGATTGATTCTTCACGAGAAAGATTGAACCGAGAACATAGCCATGAGCAGACAAATTAAAAGATTAAATTGCAGCCTCAGAGGCATGGTAAAAGAAGTGAGTCTGTGAGACTGGCTCCTTTAACTCCTTCGATCCTAATTAGTGCATTTATTATAGAAAACACAGCAGATAGCAATTTAGAATGACCCCCTTCAAAAATCGATAATTGGTTTATCACCCTAAAATAATATTTCATTCAGTCAAAATATATCGATTCATGTGGTCTTTTCTTTTACTTTTTTTCCAAAAAAGCAACACTTGTAAAACAAATCTCAAGGTCCCCATCTTCTCAAACACAAAACTCAGTATCTATTGACTTCCTCAAAATCATCTTCTCCAACCATGTACTCTTTGAAAACCGATTCTGTGGAGACAGTTTGAAAACCGATTCTGTGGAGACTGTTTGAAGAATCCAAACCTCATATAAACAAGAAATTAAGTATGGAGAAAGATTGAAAGATAGGAAAAACAAAACATTTGTGGCAAAAAAAAAAAAATTCTGTCTGTTTCAAGTCCCAGGAAAAACTTGTTCAAATAACAATGCATTTCAAGAATTGTAATGTTTGGGTGGGTATAGGAATGGTGGTCTCGCTTAGAAAGAAGGGTGGTGCGGGAATGGCGGATGAAGTATCAACTGTATGTTCCTTTCTTGAACAGTGCATGATACAATACCTAGAAGTGGGATGTTCTGCTGTTGAAAATACAGTCTATTCTTGTTTCATATCAATCCTTCAATAAATTTTTTTTAATGTTTTGTTATGCATAAATGACAAGAATACAAAACCTTCAGAGAAAATAAAATTCTTCCATGTGAACAACTGACACAAAAGACAGTTCAGAAACTAGGAATGCCATGAAATTGAAAATAAAAAAGCTAAAACACATGCTACCTCTATTCTGCAGAGCTCTTTGTAAATCGCCAAGTACCTTCACTTTCTGTCTCTTCACAGCAGATGAATAAACAGAACCACTTTGTACCTCAATGGAAATATCCAAGTCTCCCCATTTTGTATACAGATTAGAAACAAAAGACCCAAATGGCTCAACAGTTGCACCTGCTTGACCATTACATGCCTTGTCAGCACAGAAAAGCTAAACCAATAACACCAACTCTAACCATTGCAAACTACATACTGAAAAATCAAACAAGGCAGATAATGTATTACTTCTATTTCGTCTTATCTTTGTCTGATAAGAAAAGCTTCTTGTAGGTGGTCATTACCTAGTTGTATTGGAAACCCCCAAACACCAACAATTCATCAATTCTATTGTTTCCAACCATTTGAACACAAACTATCTAGAAATAAAAATTCAAAGAATAAGAGATTCACTTTAAACATTGCAATCGCAAAGATCCAAACATGAAAAATGACTAAACAAACGCGAAGGAAATTGAAAATGAATAAAAGGGCCTTTGGTTGGTACCTGTTTGGCGTTGTTGGATGTGAAGACAACGAAAAGATCAGAACCCACTCTGTCTGAAAGTCCCAACTCAATCAACTTTTTGCACAGCATGTACACAATCTCTTCGCTGAAATTCCCAAACCAAACAAAAAAAAAAACACAATTTACATTGAAGAACACACAAATGGAGCAAACTGATCAGAAGAGAGAGGAGGAAATAGAATTGTTACCAATACGAAGGGGTGTGATCGAATGCGGATACATCCGGTTGAGAAGCAGAGGGAATAGGGGCCGAATTCCAACTCGCCATTCTCATTCCTGCATCGCCAACAACAACACGCGTTTAAACATAGTTCATAAAGTTTCAGTCCCATTGATTATCTATCTCTTTATGCAATTGCAAATACAATCCTAATTTGACTAGTAAGAAATCAACAAGACTAACACGATTGATCAGATCAGAGAAATAAGAACCCTAATTGAATGAGAAAGGGAGAGAGTACTCACCTTGAGTGTCCAAGGGACGAGAACTGTCATCGTTGCCTCAGTTGGGAGATGAGCAACTAGCGAGATCTTGTGGCAGAGGAACCACCAGCAAGCCCTAGGTGAGTAGGTGTTGGTGGGAGAGGTGAAGAAGAGATTGAAATACGAGGGGTAGAGGTCGGATTTGCAAAGGAGTTTGATATTTATATTTTTCACAAATAAATCCTTCAAAGTCCTTCAAAATCCATCAAGTCAACAAATCCATTAAAATCTCATGTTGTTTGAATACCCCTAGATTTTATTGTATTGTTTTAAATCCATGATTGAATACCCCATGATTTTAATGGATTATAAAACAATCATTTAAAATCCATGATTGAATACCTCTGGATTTCATTGTATTGTTTTAAATCCTTAATTGAATACCCCTATATTTTAATGGACTTTAAAATCTTTCAGAATCCATTAAAATACATGATTGAATACCCCCCCCCCCCCTTAGGCTTAACACTCCTTGAGTTGAGGATGGCAGAGGTGCCGAATTTCATGGCCACTTCGATGTGCCTAAATAGATTTTGGAATGCATTTGGAGATCCAAATGGTATCAATGACAGATTCGGGATGGATATGGATTTGGCCATATCTATCTCGTGAATATCCATTTATATATGTTATTTTACTAAATGCCCTTACAATATAAAAAATACATTATATTCTCTAAGCTTAATTTTTACTCATTGTCACCTCACACACATTTTCACAGAGAAACCCCGTCGCTTGTCTCCTCTCCATCGCCAGCCACCTCAGCCAGCCCCCTGTCTTCTTATTAAGCTTCTTTGATGGAAGATGAAGGATAGGTGCAATCGAAGAGGCTATTGATTGTTGTTGATCATTCGAAGAAGCTAAGGGGTGGTGGTTGTGGAGGAAACGTCAAAGGGGGTCGATTGATCGAATGAGGCATAGAATGTGGCCATCGCTGGTGGAGGCTCATTGCACTGGATATGAGTAATGGTGAGAGGTCGATTCAAATTGGGTAGTCGTCGCAACTTTGCTTTTCACTTTGTTTTACTCTACAATCGTTTATGTTGTGGCCTGAAAGAAAAAAAATAGTGATGAGTGACTTTAGTAAGTTAGTCAATGAGTATACCAAATAGTTCTCTATGTCAAGAACAAGAGCTCCACAATCTTGTGTTAACACTTGGAGGATGTCAGAAAGGGTAGTCTTTAACAGTTCACCAACAACATTTGAGGTAACACTTGATTTCTACCTCGCCAACTACAATACTACATTGTCATTTCTGAAATTGAATTCAAATGGCAATATGATGTTTTATTCTTATTGATGATACATCAAAATAAACTGTCATCACAACCATACACGTGGCAGAAAATCATTCATCATGAGGATCTGACATCCCATCTATTGGGCCAACTCGTAAAACTCAAAAAAGTTAAAACCGATCATAAAGGCTCAAACATGGCCATTAAAGGAAGACGCAATCAAAGCCCAAATCCAAACTCGCACGAATCAAAGCCCAAATTCATGCTCGACACGAGTTATCTTATAAAGAAGAGGAACGTTGCACAAAAAAAGAGTCGTGGATGGAGTTACGCCTCCACAGACACATCCCCATAAAGGAATAGACTGTTACGAGAAACATTTATTTCTGTTGCGCCTCACATGCTTAAGTTACGCAGAGAATTAATCGTGACCATTATAAAAGCTAAATGGAACATTCGACAAAGGTATGCAGCTTTAACTGAGTTTTGTCCAGATTTACTTCCTTTTTCAAACAAAGTTGCTGACTTAAAAATCGGAGTGCCTTCGGGCACCAAAAAGGTGGTTTTTGGCAATCTAACATTTGTTATATATGTTAAACTCACATAAAGACAAGATATAAACGCATCAGTTTGGAGCCATCCGTGGGAAATGAAAAGTTTCCTTTTTAAGAAGAAAATCCACAATGATAAAGTTCACCAAAATCTGATAGACGATCGACGAGTTGTCAGAACAAATAACACACTCTACAGATTTTCAACCCAGCGATGATTGCAATAACCCTCCTATTGGCAATAATGCATCACAAATAGCTGACGAACAAGACACAACTCAGACTATCAGGCCAATCGCACCCGACAATCAAGATTCACACCATGCAATAGCACAGACAACCCAGACATCCAGCGACACTGCCACAGATCCTCGGGTAGACCTAGTTATGGTCCAGATGAAACATATAAAAAAGATGCTGGAAAAAACTCACCCAATAGCACATTCAAGCAGCCGATCCTATCCAAGCGCCGCCCCAGCAAAACTCCACCAACCAAACTCTAGAAAGCGACGAAGTTCCATCGGAAACTCACACAAGGAAACCTCGAGAGCAATGAACTTCCCTAAGGTAAGACTCCACAACGCGACAGAACGCCTGCTGAAATCCCATTCAGAAGCAGAGTCACGGATCCCAACGTATTGTATGAACTAGCCAAGCCACCATTTTTCGATGCGCTCATGATAATTCTCATGCCAACAATTTCACTCTACCAAATTTCGAAGTATATGATGGCACCACCAACCCAGCAAATCACTTGAGACACTTCCACCACACAATGGCTTTGAAAGAGACTACGAAATCAATCTTATGCAGAACATTTTCGACTAGTCTTACCTCCATAGCAATGAATTGGTTCAACAGCCTACCACCGAGGTCCATAGACTCCTTCCAGGCATTAGCCACCACTTTTATTACAAGATTCATCGAAAGTCAGAGGATCAAAAATGGAACACACTACGTCTTCCATATCAAACAAAAACCCGAGGAGATGATAAGGGATTACGTCATTCGTTTCACTAACGAGCTGACGATGATCGATGGATGCAACGATGACACAACCGCAACTACTTTCACTGTCGAGCTGAAAAGGGACTCGTTTTTTATGCTCTCAACCTGGAACCCCCATAAACATGGTGATTCTGTTGAAAACAGCCCAAAAACACAGTTATCTCAATGAGATGAAAGCTGCCTGGAGAAAAAATGACAAAATAAATGGATAATCACTCAAGGAAACAGGAAAAGAGAAAGGAAATAAGATGAGATGACGGACCCCGGGAGGATAACATTCATTCAAAAAGGCATTAGAATAGCGAAATAATCGAATCTAACCAGCAAGAGTCTAGGAAGCTGCAGTCAGCACGACGCTGACACGAGCGTGTAACAAGTGTGATGAAAAAGACATACAAACTATACATGGCCTTGAAAACATATCGGGCCAATATACTGAAGCATATAGTGAAATGGGATGACATCAACTGGCCACTCAGGATGAGAGGATACCCATAAGGAAGAAACAAAAGCAAATATTGTTCCTTCCATAAGGATCATGGGCACGATACCGAAGACTGCTACAATCTAAAAAATGAAATTGAGCACTGGGTTTAGAGGACGACTCAACGAATTCATCAGAATGCCAGACAAGCAGCTCAAGGGAAAGGAAAAAGCAAATTCCACTACGGAATCAAAATAACACCTCATAGAACTAATATACACCCTACACTACATGGCCAGAGGAAACAAAATGATCAACCTAAGTAAAACAAACAGCCAGAAATACCTCCCACTCAAGATGATTTATATCGAAGTAAGAGTTGGACAAACGAGTCAACTTAATTCAGAAAACTTTGGGTCGATCAGTGCGTCAAACCAACGAAGTAAAAGTTGGACAAACAAAAATCAACTTAAATAAAATGCAACTTCGGGTTGACGAGTACGTCAAACCAACGAAGTAAGAGTTGGATGAACGAGTCAACTTACTTCAGAAAACTTCAGATCAACCAATACATCGAACCATCGAAGTAAAAGTTAGACAGTCAAGTCATCTTAAGTAAAATGCAACTTCGGGTTAACTACTATGTCAAACCAATGGAGTAAGAGTTGGATGACCGGGTCAACTTAATTCAGAAAAATTCGGATCGACCAATGCGTCGAATCAACGAAGTAAAAGTTAGACAGTCAAGTCAACTTAAGTAAAATGCAACTTCGGGTTGACTAGACCGTCAAACCAATGAAGTAAGAGTTGGACGAATGAGTCAACTTAAATCCATAAACTTCGAGTCGACTAATAAGTTGAACCAACAAAATAAAAGTTAGACAAACGAGTCAACTTAATTAAAAGGTAATCTCAGGTTGACTGGTATGTCAAACCAATGAAGTAAAAGTTGGGTGAACGAATCAAATCAATTCAGAAAGCTTCAAGTTGACTGGTACGATGAACCAACAAAGTAAAAGTTAGACAAATAAATCAGCTTGATTAAAAAGCAACTTCGGGTTGACTACATTAAACCAACAAAGTAAAAGTTGGGCAAATAAGTCAACTTAATTCAAAGAGCTATGGGTTGACCGATAAGTCGAACCAACAAAATAAAAGTCGCGACGAAAAAGTCAATTTACTCAAGTAAGCTCCAACACATCAAGAAGAAAGGATAACGTCTGCCTATTTCAAAACAACTAGTGCGTCAAAACATGAAAATAACACGAGGGAATTCAAGTCAAGAAGGTCTGACATGGAACTCGTAGGACAACTACTGAATTAAAAAGGAACAAGCAACACACAACAAAGTTGACGAGATAAATTACAAAAAAGTGCGTACAAGAATACCAAAAAAGGAAGTTCTTTTCATTAATAACACTATTCTTTTACATTCGGAAAACAAGATGAAGGAGTAGGAAAGGAAATAGAGGAAACCACAACATTGTTGGCAACATCATCTATGGCAGAGGGCAGAGTTCTCATTTTCGAAAGAAAGGGAAGCAATGGCTCTTCATTGTCATCGTTTGGTTCTGGATACCTTTTTTACTGTCATCGTTTTTGAAAGCTTGATCAACCAAGTGGTGGTACTTGGACAAATACACATCAAGCCCCTTGATATAATCAAGAAGCTCAACCTGCCCATCAACAACTCGCTTCCAATCTTCAGCCTCCACAATGCGAAGCTTGTTCTTGGCAGTAGGGAGTTCATTTTTTGCTATGGCAAGCCGTCCCTTAGCGGTGGTAAGCATAACAAAAGTATATGCCTTGACTTCGTTGAACGCAGTTGTCAATTGTTCCACCCACTTCTCAACAATATCACGATTGATAGATTGCTCAATTGCAGCATGTGAAGCCCCATCATAAGCTGTCTTTTCGGCGGGTAACTCCGTCTCCACATCGGGTAAACGGGTACAGACCCCATCCAACTTGTCCCTCAGAGACTTGAGCTTAGCGACAGACTTATCCCGCACACTCTCCACTTCAATCAACGAAGTCCAAGCGACCTTGGCAGTTTTCTCCGACTCTGTGCATTGTACTTTCAACACGTCGATTTGGGAAAGGACGTGAGAAAACACTAGCAATAGTGTTGTCAACTTTTTCTCCCAAATAAACCACCTAATCACGACCAGCTTGATAAACCAAGCCCATCATCCCTGCATCGGTGAGATGATTCATCCCGTCCATTATCTGCTCAAGACCATAATCGAGGTGATTGCTTGGATCGAATACGGGCATCGAAGGGACTTTCCACTGACCGCCCGTGTCATTCATTTATCAACTTGCACGCACCATCTTGCACATCAAGTTGAGTAAACCAGCAAAAGTTGTCGTCTGACTTGATACATATTTCCTTTGAGCTAGGCTCGGTCCAACTAACTTGTGGATGAAGAACACATGGATTCGAAACCACAAAGGAACCACCCCAACAGCCGAAAGGGTAGGTGGAATAGCAGTGACAAAGAAAAAACCGTTCTTGCCCTCCCAGCACAGAGCAACCGTAGCAGGAACGGGACTAGTAGTGGCAGCAGGAGTAGGAAAGTCCAAATGAGCTGGCAAAAAAACTAAGAATCTGGCCACATCACTAACGTTAATAGAAGGAGAAGAAGAAGGAGAAGGATGAATTTCAAAACTCTGACTACTAGATTGCTCCACCGCCAACTAAAGCATCTTATCATCAATAGCCCAATGATCATTGTTAAACCATTCAACAATGTTCGAAACACCATAGGCGGATACAAGCTTTTTTTCTTTATCGTCAAATAGATGAATAATCTCTTTCTCGCTCCTCTCCAGCGCCAGCCTCATTTTCCCAGCCTCCTCAAGGAATGTGCGATCTTCTTTCATAACATCCTCGCAGGAAGGACTCTGACAATAGGTAGCTTCCTTAACATCCTTGCTAGAAGGACTAGGACGAGATGCAGTCCGAGCAGCGCCACAAGTAAAAAGTAATTTCTTCTTCGAAACCAGACCAAGATCTACCGACAATCGCCTCGATGGACTAATAGGCCTTGCAAGCTTCCTCTTCCTGGAGGCCGAGTCTACGACATTGACAAGATCATCGAGATCCATAACTTGTCTGTCCAAACTTACTTCCCAATCAATGCTAACACCACTAACGCAAGTACGAGTAGCGCAAACAATGATATCCTCATCACGGGATTCAGTAAGCAAGGCTCACTCCACTTCGTTCATAGTGTATAAACCACTATGATCCAAGATGTCCTCATAGAGGAATGCCTCCACAGGGAACTAAAAAAGCTTAAAAAATTGGTCACTGATCTTCCACTCTTCCGCTGTCAACTGTAGATTTTTCCATTTGTTGTGAACTTAGAACGAACACAAAATCAGACGACCTTGCAATTTGAAGTAGTCAGAGTTAACAGAAGCATAAAACTAGGACCTCGACCAATCACAAATGTCATCATTAAGCTTCGCGAAGCAGGCGGGAGAACAGACGAAGTAGATATCCTTAGTCACCATCAAACCAACCACCAAATGCAAAACACTTACATTCAAAGGAATGTCAGATAGAATAGTCCTCACATAAGAAGAAGCCATGACCCTCCAACCATTAAGACCCATTTGGGCAGGAGGAATGCCCAAAAAATTCAAATACTCCCAAAACAACTCTGGGACTGGGAATTGAAGGCCAAATTCAGAGGAAAACATGCACGGATACAACGCAACGTACCCAGACCTTAGACGACAAGGACTGTCGTTCTTTCTAGGCAAAATAATTTCAAAGTTAGGTGGCAAGTTGTAGTCAGAACAAAGGCTATCCAACATTGCTTGATAAGCTTTCTTGGGAGAATAATAAGGCTCATAAGTAGCAAACGTCTTACCGCTTAATTTATTGCCAACAGAAATCATTGAAGAACGGAGAAATAAAAAGAACAAAAGAGACGAAAGAAGAAAAGAACCCTAATTTCAAATATAGCACAAAGAAGGGAAAAAAACCCATCACGCCCTCTTTTATAGAGCCAAGCAACAAAAGGACTGCTCATGGGATAGTGTACGAGATATGATGGCTACGTGTAATCCAAAAAATCAACACAAAAAATGAAGGGGTGAGCAGGAAATCGAGACACCAACCTACCAAAATTTACTAACAACATTAACTATAAGACAATGATGGAATTGAAAGACCAACCGTCACGAAGTTAGTGGCTACATCAGCATAGCCACTAACTAAGGGGGGAGTAGCCGATGATAAATCAAAAGACCCATCATCACAACCACACACGTGCAGAAATCATCCATCACGAGGATATGGCATCTCATCTATTAAGCCAGCCCGTAAAACTAAAAAATGTTAAATCGATCATAAAGGCCCAAACATGGCCCCTTAAAGAAAGATGTAATCGAAGCCCAAATCCAGGCCCGCACGAATCAAAACCCAAATCCACGCCCGACACGAGTTCTTTCATAAAGAAGATGAACGTTGCACAAAAAGAGTCGATCATGGAGTTACGCCTCCATGGACGCATCTCCAAAAAGGAGGAGACTGTTATGAAAAACATTTCCTTCCGTTGCGCCTCACATGCTTAAGTCGCAGAGAGAATTAATCGTGATCATTATAAAAGGTAAAAGGGAACATTCGACAAAGGTATGTAACTTTAACTGAGTTTCGTCTAGATTTACTTCCTTCTTCAAACATAGTTGTTGACTTAAGCATCGGAGTGCCTTCGGCCACCAAAAAGGTGGTCTTTGGCAGTCTAGCATATGTTTTACAGGTCAAACTCACAGAAGGATGAGATCTAGACGCATCACTTATGATGGCCCTTTTGGGGCTAATGAAAATCGTGGTAAGTGGATGGTGTGACATCTTCCCTCTTCAACAAACATGGTAATGCTAATGGTACTGTATGCAGCTGCTAGTTATCTAATAATTAAGATGTTAAGAAGAAAACAATTTTTAATGATTATTTGATGTAGGGATATCCGCCAATCCATTCGGAGTGGGATGTTTTTTAAAAAAAATTATATAAACGGATACTTGGGGCGGATTCGAGGATCCGTGATCCCCAGCGGGGTGGGGACGGATTTGCCCAAATCACACAGTTTGCATCCCTACTTTGGGTGCCATTTGTTCTTGAAATCCTTGACTGTTTAGTCAATGGGTTTGACTAGTAGAAAACATAAGTTCTTTTGAAATGTCTGAAATACCCTCAAGTGAGTAGCACGTGAGAGTTATGTTGCTAGTTCTTCTTCTTTGATTTGGATTGTGAGAGAGAGCGATTGTGAGAACAATTGAAGGAGATAGGGAAATCGAGTGAGGGAGAGTTGCGACTGAGCCTGGACTCGACGAAGGCGACTGCGAATGAGTTTGCTACTTGCTAGCATGGTCGGTGGACAATGTGGTGTTGTTGTAGAGGTAAGTGAAGTCTGATTTTGTGCATTTTGTCATAAAGCTCACAGGTGTTTCAGTACTACACGTTAGAATATTTGCAGAAGATGGGTACTAAACAGTAAATGTTAGAATAACTTACATTGTTTGTCAATGCCCAAGATATTTGGCAGACGTGTGACCTAGAAAGTCACACTTCTTTTATTTTCCCATGGGTATACAGTGTGTGTGGCCAAGGGTGGAGACAGGATTGCAGACAAAGGGGGGATTTTTATTTAATTGTCTATGCAGGGTGCTCTTAGATGTTAAGTGGGGCCGAATAGCTGCCCACATTAAAAAAAATTCCCTCATTTTTTTCCTTCTTCCTCCTCCCCTTGTGCATACCATTCCTTCGTCTTCTCAGCTAGTTCGAGCAGTTATAGCGAGTTCATTCTTCTCCGCTTAAATTTTTTTACTACTTCATTTCTCTTCCTCTGGAGCAAACGTAAAATTTTAAGGGGGGCAACATAAAACTTAAAAGGTGGCTTAGTGGATTTTTTTAAACCAAAGGGGGGCATTTGACCCCCTTAGCTTGGCTGTAGATCTGCCTCTGGAGCAATTGTTGCCCTAAATTGATGATGTTGACCACTTCCGATGAATGACTAACATTAGGGAAGAAGTATTTTCAATGTTAATTCCCAACTTGTGACAAGTTTAGTGGTTGGAAGACGTTATGAGAAATGTTGGAGAAGATAACATTGATCTCAAAAGAAAGTCTGTGAAGGTTGGATGATCCTCTTCTTCAAGTAGCAGTTCAAAACCATGCTTTAACTGTAACTTAGATGGTCACTGGTACAAGGAATGTCCTTGAAAAGCACCCCATGCCCCAAAGGATACTCAATGCCAAGGCAACTCTTAAAATCTTAGCGACCATAGAGTCTAGGTAAGAGGTTCTCGGTGTACAATAATTATGGTCGCTTCCAGTGGTTTCAAGACTATTTGAAAGTAGTGAAGTTAATCCCAACACCAACTACAATTGTAGTGCGACTCCACCCACAAAATATGAATGTGAAGCCACCTAAAATAAATGTCAATTTTGAAATGGAAATGAAATTGAACGACTTTTGTGATTAGTTCAATAGTAAGCTTGGCTAATGGGTATTGGAGGTTTATTTGTAATGAATGTAATAGTAAACACTGTTATTTTAATGGAGTTAGGTTGTCAGGATTCTATGTAATGAAGTTCTTAAGTTTCATTTCATGTACTCGTGTGTATGAAAGTGTAACCTAGCAATTCAATATTCCATTGCATTCAACAATATAAATGGTTGCGACAAAACAACCCTAAACACAACACCATTTTGCTGCAAAACATCCTTCAACATAGCACCTAATGGCTGCAAAATAATACTCAACATAACATCTCATGGCTGCAAAAAAAATAACCCTCAACATACTACCATTTTGGTTGCAAAGCAACCCTCAACATAGCATTTAATGGCTGCAAAACATAGCACCTAATGGCTGCAAAATAACACTCAAATAACATCTCATGGCTGCAACAAAACAACTCTCGATATTCAACTATTTTGGTTGCACATCATAACACCTAATGGCTGCAAAAAAATACCACCATTTGACTGCAAAACAACGCTCTACATAACACCTAAAGCCTGCACAATTGACCACCATTTGGTTGCATAATAGACCACCATTTGGATGCAAAACATATTGCAACAATGCAACAAAACAACCAACAACAATGAACAAAACAACCTGCGTATATATCACCAACATGTCTAAATAACCATATTTGTAATATATTGTTTGTCAACTGTGCACAAAATACAAATTCCATGGCATCTACCAAAAAATCTAACATGCAATGGTATGTATCTCTAACTGTACCATATACCAAAAAAAACAAACCTTTACCCAAAATACATTGTTTGTCAACTGTTTGTTACCAATTTTGTAACATGTACCATGGCATCTTCCCAAAAACTGACATGCCATGGTTACAAACAGGAACTATACAACTTGTATCTAACTATGTGTACTATACCAAAAAAAGGAAAAATACATCAACCTTTACCCATTTCCCTGTGATTGGGTCAAATTCTGACTCATCCTGAATACACATTCTCCACTTGTAGATGGGGTACATGGCATTGCATCATTGTTTGCATTTCTTGCATCTCTTTGAGTTATGCTTTAGTACCTTGATAAACATAAAAATAAACTAAATACAGTAGAAACAGTGTTTGATATGCATGAAAATATATTAATATATGTGTGAAATACATGAAAATATACTATACAACTGAATTTGCAGTCCTCAACTTAGGGTTTTTGTGAAAATGACACGTAATCATTGTTAAATTGTGGGAAACAATCATTTAACAACTAATTTAAAATAAATACACCTATCATGCCTTTATTGAAATGATACCAAAAGCAAACATTGAAAAGGACAAACAATGACAAAAATTCAAAGATATCATACCTGCTCAAGCTTAGTCGCAGAGCGTGTTGCTTTCATAGGAGTTCAAGTTTGAGTAATTGGGCTTGCTTAGTCACCAAATATCCCAAATTTCATGTAAACTTTTCAGCTAGGCTTGTTGTTGCATATTCGGGCATTGGTATGGTGATTCTGGTTGTTGTGTTATTGTTATATGGTGGTGAAAGTATTCATGGCGGTGGTGGATAATGGATTGCTAAAGATATTTTCAGACTAGTAGGGTGGTTCATGGTTCATTCTCAACTTGAAACCGTGAATATAACCATTTTGATCAGTTTGCCATAAGTCTAAATCATATTGAACTGGATGTGTAATGAAAGTTATGAAATCGAAACAAAATAAAATTTAATTAAACCAAAAGCTAGATCGAACCAACAAAAACTATATTTTATCTACTAATTTTTATATTATATACAATTAAAGTAACATGTGTCTGTATGTTCGGTTTGGTTCTAGCAGTTTAGTTGGTTCATTTGATTTTTTTTTCAACCCTACATGGGAGCAAGAAGATAAAATTAGTTACAATTTTGAACATGTTGCTTTCTTTTTTTTTCCTTCTCAAACAGGGTCATGTGCAGTTTTTTTTTTTTTTCCTAAGTGGGCACATATGATACTTTCTTATACTTTTAAATTTTAATAGTGTATCATATAAATGAGATCATAATAAAATTCCAAGCAAACAAATTCAAACCCCGACGCATGTGATGCACATAATTCAAACTTGGACGCATGTGATGTACTGTTAGAGAATAGAAGTCAATACATCCTATTGTTAGGAAAATATCTTTCAGTATTAGAAAATACATCCTATTGTTAGGAAAATAACATGCACACTATGGTTGCTCCTAATAGCAGCACACACAGACCTTTTTCTTCTTATTTTGTCACCACACTCCCAAACCAAAATATAATGGTTGTTGCTACGTATATCCACAACTTCCTCTTTCAAACACCACTGAACAAATTTTTTTTCCTACTATGTAACATCACTATATAAATGGATTAAACACATTTTTAGGTTCAATCTCCTTGAGGCGATTTAGTTCAATTGCTCTTCATCCGCTCTCTCTCAATCAGTGAAAACTTGGATGGATTGAGGTTGAAAGTGGAGGTCGAGTTGGTGGTGGGAAGATGGAGGTTGGTTTGGTTACAGTGGAGTTTGGAGTGTTTCAGTTTAGCAAAGATGAAATATTTTTGTTGCATGAATCTTGTGAGGTGTTTGTTTGCCGGATGGATTCAACAAGGTAAAGTATCAATGTTCAATTTCTTCTTTTTTATACTACACCAATAGTTGGGTTTGGTTTACGATGATGGTGTATTGTTGGTGTGGTTCATGGGGTTAGATTTCTAATACGGGCTGACTTCACAAATCAAACACAACCATTGGGAATGAGAGAGGGTAACCCAATGGGAGGGGTTTATCTTGGGCGTTATTGGGATATAATCTTGTAGGCCAAGGCTGCGAAATTAAAGACCCAATTTCTTAGCCATGGCGTTCATGATTAAGATCCAAATTATATTGATTGTTGCTATGTGCATCACAAAATTCTAGGAGTCCAATTCACAACCCAAATTTGAAGCCATGTTATACAATTAATAGATTTTGGAAATGGTTGTTTCATAAAATAAAATAATAGCAGGTTTCATAAAATAATTGAAGGTGCCAGTAACATTTGTAAGATGTTGTCCTCAAAAGTCATTTTTCCCCCTACTGTTTGCTTTAACCAGTGTTCTAAAAAAAAAGCTAGACGCTGGGCGGGCGGCGAGCAGGTGCCTAGCGCTCAGGGGCCTAGGCGGGTGCCTAGTGTCACAACTATCTTCTTGCCTAGCCAAGTGAGGATAGCAAGTGTAAATAATGTAGAGTATTCCACATTGTTCTAAAGACTTCTCTGAAACCTTCCATAAAATTTCATAAAGTTTCATAGGATTCTAATCCTTAGATATTTCTAAGGAAGTGTGTAGAAGTTCTTTGTAAACCGTTAGATCAAATTGATCACCACCGTCCATTGAGGAGGTAGAGTTGTATAAATAGGTTAAGGTCTCATTTGTTGTTGTCACCTCAGTGAATTCAAACAATACAAGTTCTAGTTCTCTTAAGCTCTCTTGTGTGTTCTTAGCTTGCTTGGCTTTCCAAAGTCTAAGTAAGTCTTTTGTGGGCAAGGTTGACTTGCTTTCTTTGAGAAGTCGGGGCAAAGTTTGCTAGTGCCGCACAGAAAGTACTTGTGAAAAGAAAGCCAGTGACAGTTGGTATCAGAGCCAAGTTTGGCAAGGTTGATGAAATCATTCTATACAAGAGAATGTCGTCAGAAGTCAACAACCCATAAATTGGCAACAACGACAAAGGTGGAAAAGTCTGCAAGGACAAGTCGAAGGACATGATCGTTGTGATGGATGAAATGTTGGCTAAGTTGTGTGCCACCATGTCCAACTTGAGGGAGAAAGTCGAAGACATGGACCAACGCATCGAGGGGCAAGCGTCCAATGGGGAGGACCAAGAGCTCCGGGAAGAGATGCAAGGAGCCTTGAACGCAGTAGTGGACATGGTGTCCAAAAAGATCGAATCCCTTGAAGCCCAAGTTGTTGCTAAAGATGAGGAGATGGAAGCTTATAAAGAAAGAGTTGAGAAACTTGAAACTCAACTCAGGGTGTGCATGGCTGCGGTAGCCAATGGTGGGACTATACCAGGGACAATCACCCACAGAGTTGAAGCTCCCAAACCTAAGGCCTATAGTGGGGCAGGGAGTGCAAGGGAGATCGACAATTTCTTGTGGAACATGGAGCGCTACTTTGATGCGGTTGGCATAATAAATGAAGCATTAAAGGTATGTAGTGTCTCCTTATATTTAAATGATGTTGCTACAGTTTGGTGGCGCAAAAGGTCCAATGATGTCAAGAAAGGATTGTGCACCATCGACACTTGGGAAGAATTCACGAAGGAACTCAAGAGACAATTCTACCCGGAGGATGCCGAAAATGAAGCTAGGGCCAAACTTCGTCGCCTTCAACATAAGGAAGGCCACATAAGGCAGTATGTGAAGGAGTTCTCGGAGTTGCTCTTGGAAATTCCTGACATGGGAGAAAAATATGTTTTGTTTAGCTTCCTTGATGGCCTAACAGGTTGGGCCAAGTTGAAATTGAATAGGCGAGGTGTGCAAAACCTTGCAATGGCTATGGCTGCGGCCGAATCCTTGATTGAGTTCAAGAGAAAGGACTCATTCAAGGGGCAAGGGAAAAGGCCGAGTAATGATGGCAAAGGTGGGGGAGACAAAGAGAAGTCTTCCAAGGAACACAAGTACTCCAAAGACAAGGGGAAGGAGAAAAGAAATGGATCACCCAAGAAGATATCTTGCTTCTTATGTAGTGGACCCCATCGGGCATTCGAGTGTCCCAACCGGGGAAACTTGCCGCACTTGTCATGGAGGAAGAAGAAAAAAAGAAAGGAGGATCGCCTTAATGAATCTCCTAAGTGTCATTCAAGCTAAGGTCAAGGAACAGCCACGTGGAAGGGTGTACGTGGAGATCGAGATCGGGAACAAGACTTTAAAAGCCATGGTGGATACCGGAGCCGACACAATCTACATGGCCAAAGACTTTGCTGAAGAAATTGGCCTATCATATACTAAGGAAAAATGATATATCAAGGGAGTCAATGCTAAAAGTCTCTCAATTGAAGGAGTAGCTCGTGGGACCGATATTTGGCTTGGACAATGGCGAGGTAAAGTCGACATAACTATTGTTCCAATTGATGATCATAAGTTCTATGTGGGTATAGATTTCTTGGACATGGTGAAGACTTTCCTGGTCGCATATGCCAACACCATGTGCATCATGGAGAAGGGACAATGTAACGACCCGATCCGCACAGTAAGATATTGTCCGCTTTGGGCCCAACCGGCCCGCACGGCTTTAAAAGGCCTCTTTCAGAGTATGCACAGCGGACATTGGGCCCCTCTCTGGCCCTACTCATCCAGATATTGTCCTCTTTGGCCTATTGGGCAGCATTCCGCACCTCCCTCACCTCAAGGATTTGTTGCTTCCACCCACCTACTGGGGCTCCACAGGCCTCTTACTATGGGGATCCAACCTCGCACATATATAACACATAACCATCCCGCACCCAGGCGATGTGGGACTATGATCCCCCTTGGTAGCTAGCCCAACCCCTCTTGGGATCCACGGGCCTGTTGGGCCTATTGGGCTCCAACCCTCACCCTCATCCTCACCCTGCCCCTCAGGTCCGCCCACACAAGGGTCTCACAGTCCACCCCCTTAAGGCCCAACGTCCTCGTTGGCCACACAGGCACAACGTCCACGTTGCCCGAGGGCCCACCTCTTCGTGGCACACTTCCGGCTGGGTCAGGCTCTGATATCATTCTGTAACGACCCGATCTGCACAATAAGATATTGTCCGCTTTGGGCCCAACCGGCCCGCACGGCTTTAAAAGGCCTCTTTCAGAGTATGCACAGCGGACACTGAGCCCCTCTCTGGCCCTACTCATCCAGATATTGTCCTCTTTGGCCTATTGGGCAGCATTCCGCACCTCACTCACCTCAAGGATTTGTTGCTTCCACCCACCTACTGGGGCTCCACAGGCCTCTTACTATGGGGATCCAACCTCGCACATATATAGCACATAACCATCCCGCACCCAGGCAATGTGGGACTATGATCCCCCTTGGTAGCTGGCCCAATCCCTCTTGGGATTTACGGGCCTGTTGGGCCTATTGGGCTCCAACCCTCACCCTCAAGTCCGCCCACACAAGGGTCTCACAGACAACCTTGTGTTGTACCCGTGTATGGAAGATAAGTAAGGAGAGAATGGTGTCCCCTCTCCAACTTTCTAAAGGAGTAAAGAGAAATGAGTCTACTTACTTGGCTACCCTCAAGGAAGACGAAGGTCCCATGGATGGAGGGGCGAATGCACCTAAGTTCGTCCAAGATGTTCTCAAGGAGTACAAGGATGTTATGTCTGCCGAGTTGCCTAAGAAGCTTCCACCAAAGAGAGATGTGGATCATGCAATTGAGTTAGAAGTTGGAGCAAAGCCACCCGCATTTGCTCCTTATCGTATGGCACATCCTGAGCTCGAGGAGTTAAGAAGACAATTGAAGGATTTACTTGATGCTGGTTATATCCGACCCTCCAAAGCTCCATATGGTGCGCCGGTCTTATTTCAAAAGAAACATGATGGATCCTTATGACTTTGTATTGACTATCGAGCATTCAACAAGGTCACTATCAAGAACAAGTACCCGATTTCACTTATTGCGGATCTCTGTAATCAACTTGGTGATGCAAGGTATTTTACCAAGCTTGACTTGCGCTCGGGATATTACCAAGTCCGCATAGTCGAAGGAGATGAACCAAAGACGACATGTATTACAAAGTACAGGTCTTACAAATTCTTAGTCATGCCATTTGGTTTAACTAATGTGCCGACCACATTTTGCTCTCTAATGAATAAGGTACTAGCTCATTACCTTGATCAGTTCGTAGCTGTGTACCTTGATGACATTGTGATCTATAATAAGACATCGGAAGAACATGTGGATCACTTGAGGCAAGTGTTCCAAACTTTGAAGGAGAACGAGCTTTATGTCAAAAAGGAGAAGTGCTCATTTGCCCAAGAGGAGGTGACATTCTTGGGTCATATCATTGGCAAGGGCAAGCTTCGTATGGACAAGTCCAAGGTACAAGCCATCCAAGAATGGGAACCACCGACCAAAGTCACCGAGTTAAGATCTTTCCTTGGCTTGGTGAACTATTATAGAAGGTTCATCAAAGGCTACTCTTCCATAGCCACTCCATTGACGAACTTGCTCAAGAAGGGACGAAGTTGGGATTGGAGTTAATATGCCAACAAGCTTTCGAAGGATTGAAGAAGGCAATTGTGGAAGAATCGATGTTGGCATTTCCCAACCATTCTATGTCTTTCGAGGTACATACGGATGCTTCCGATTTTGCTATTGGTGGAGTATTAATGCAAGAAGGACATCCCATTGCCTTTGAAATTAGGAAGCTCAATGATACTGAGAGGCGGTACACACTGCAAGAGAAGGAAATGACTGCGGTTGTGCATTGCTTGCGAAGATGGCGTCATTACTTGCTTGGGAGCAAATTTGTAGTTAAGACCGACAATGTTGCCACTAGCTACTTCTAGACACAGAAGAATCTCACACCAAAACAAGCTAAATGGCAAGATTTCTTGGCAGAGTTCGATTACACTTTGGAGTACAAGCCTGACAAGGCTAATATTGTTGCGGATGCTTTGAGTAGAAAAGGAGAACTTGCTGACATAAGTCAACCTCAAATCAAATTGAAGGGACACATAAAGGAAGGATTGACACATGATTCCATGTCTCAAACCATCATAGCTCTTGTCAAAGATGGGAAGACAAGATGGTTTTGGGTGGAGGACGACTTGATATACTCTAAGGGAAGGAGAATCTATATTCTACCTCATGACAACCTAAGGAAGAAAATCTTGAAAGAATGCCATGATAGCAAATGGGCGGGACATCCAGGTATGCATCGAACTCTTGCTCTTGTGGAAGATTCCTATTATTGGCCACATATGAAGGATGATATCGAAGCATATGTAAAGACTTGTCTTGTATGCCAACAAGACAAGGTGGAGCAACAGATACCTGCTGGCTTACTCAAACCCCTCCCCATCCCAGAGAAACCTTGGGAGAGTGTTTCCTTAGATTTTATAGTTGGGTTGCCCGCATCGAAAGGTTGCAATTGGATACTTGTGGTTGTGGACATATTTTTGAAGTATGCCACCTTCATTCCCACACTCAAGGAGTGCACAGCCGAGCAAGCCGCATTTTTATTCCTCAAACATGTGGTGAAGTATTGGGGTGTGCCCAAATCTATCATCAGTGATTGGGATACTCGGTTCACAGGGAAATTTTGGACTGAGTTGTTCAAGTTGTTGGGTATCGACCTTAACTTCTCTACTAGGTTTCATCCTCAAACGGATGGTCAAACAGAAAGGATGAATGCCTTGCTGGAGTTATATCTTAGGCACTATGTGAGTGCCAACCAGTGAGATTGGGCTAAGTTGCTACATGTTGCCCAATTCTCTTTCAACTTGCAGAAGAGTGAAGCTAGCCCATTTGAGATTGTCATGGTACAACAACCTATGACCCCGAGTTCTATTGCCACTGGCTACACTGGAGTGAGTCCATCAGCCTATAAGTTTGCCAAATAATGGAATGATCAAGCTGATGAGGCTCGAGCTTACCTGGATAAGGCATCCAAGAGGATGAAGAAGTGAGTCGATAAGAAGAGACGGCCTTGAGAGCTCCAGGTTGGAGACCTTGTGCTTGTCAAGATGCATGCTCATGCCAAACTTTCTGGACTGCATCGTGGCCTTATCAGGAGATATGAGGGTCATTTCCCCATAGTCAAGAAAGTAGGAAAGCAAGCATACAAGGTTGAATTGCCACCAATGATCAAGTTTCATCCAGTCTTCCATGTAAGCCTACTGAAACCGTATAAGGAAGATCATGATGATCCAAACAGAGGAGTTTCACAAAGAGCACCAATGGGCATGAGGATCCAACATGACAAGGAAACAGAGACTATCTTGTCAGATCGTGTGGTGCGCCATTCCAACCAACCTCCCACACATTAGCTACTCATCAAGTGGAAGGGATTGCCAGAAAGTGAAGCTAGCTGGGAGCCAATCCAACATTTGTGGCAATTCAAGGAGCAAATCCAAGCGTACGAGGATTTGAAGGCAATGAGGACATCGCCTGATTAGGTGGGGGAGAATGTCACAACTATCTTCTTGCCTGGCCAAGTGAGGATAGCAAGTGTAAATAATGTAGAGTATTCCCCATTGTTCTAGAGAGTTCTCTGGAACCTTCCATAAAACTCCATAGAGTTCCATAGGATTCTAATCTTAGATATTTCTAAGGAAGTGTATAGAAGTTCATTGTAGACCATTAGATCAAATTGATCACCACCGTCCATTGAGGAGGTGGAATTGTATAACTAGGCTAAGGCCTCATTTGTTGTAGTCACCACAGATAATTCAAGCAATACAAGTTCTAATTCTCTTTTGCTTTCTTGTGTGTTCTTAGCTTGCTTAGCTTTCCAAAGTCTAAGGAAGTATTTTGTGGGCAAGGCTGGTTAGCTTTCTTTGATAAGTCAGGGCAAAGTTTGCTAGTGCCGCACGAGAAGTACTTGTGAAAAGAAAGCCTGTGACACTAGGCGGTCTTAGGTTTTGTATTATAACTTCAATAATTTACAAAATTTAAGCATAATATATTATCAATTACATTCAATTTAATGCCAAGATACATATGCAAAATTTAAAAACATGAAAAATTAACAATCGTGAACAAAATTTATTAAAACTCAAATGATTGAAGTTGGTAATGATGGGTGTTTTATATAAAATTGAATTTGTGGACAAATATCCAAACCTACTCTTTTATTTTTCTTTAAATTGCATGAATAACCTCAGTCATGTTTGATAAAATCTACATTAGTAAAATTTGTATCGGTAGATCCTTTGAGAATTTCATTAAGTAATCATCATTTGCTACAATTAGACATATACTGAATAAAAAATAATAAAATAGTTTATTTCTAAAAAAGATGAAAGAAAAATAAAATAAGAACACAATCATCCTTATAAAAAAAAATCACCCAGACCGCCTAGACCGCCCAACTATTAATCTGGACGGTTTTCTACCTTCTAGCGCCTAGGCGCCCGCTTATACCGATTTTTAGAACACTGGCTTTAACCACATTTTTTAACCATGTAAAATTCGATTTGGGAAGTGGGCAAACCAAAAACCAAAAGTATCCATTGTCGACAGAGGCACATATTATTGTTCATCCATCCCACCATTCGCACATCATATAAGTCTAGATTTACCAAATTTAGGGAAGTGAGTAAAATACACAATTTCATTTACCCCCACCCCTCCCCCCAATTAAATAAATTTACGATACATAGGTGACACACTTCTCCAAACTGTGACGTGGCTTGTCACCGTTCCCGATACCATGAATGGGTAGAAAGTGTTGGAGATGTTGGCGCAACATAGTCCCATATTAAGTAATAAGTAACTTCATTTGAAGTATAAATGGAGTTGGCATGTCTCTCATTAACGTCGATGCCTTTTGAGGGTGGTTGAGTAGTTGAACCCCATTCGTAAAAATCCCACACTCGGGGGCAGGTGTATAAGTTGGGGGCAGATGTTGGCTCAACATAGTCTTGCAAATGGAGTTGGCATGTCTCTCATTAGCGACGAGGCCAAAATCCCACACCCGAGTGCGGGTGTATAAGTTGGGGAATGAGAAAATATGTGTGAATACCGAAGATGGAGAGCTTTGCGAAAAACTTGATTTTGAGAGAGTTTGTACCACAATTTTTAGTTGCGACATGACAAGCATGTTGTGAAAGTTGAAGAATTACAAATCATGCACATGGGTTTAATAAGAAAATTTCTGCCAATATGAATATAGATCGATAAGTTGGTCTTAGCTATGCTAATAATCTAATAGAAGAAGTCAAGAACTTAAGGTGGTTGGCATGACAAACAGGTAAGCAATCCGAGAAGTGCTCATGTGTCAGGGGTATTCCTATTTGTTAAGGAAACCAACGTCCCCTTTTGAAAAAGCTCAAATACTTAGTATCTGCTATATGGGGAGAAAAGTTAGGCTTGGGACTGGAGAACGTGTGATCTCGCTTGTATGTTTGACCTGAATTGACCTTTTTGCATAATAGTCTTAGGTCATGTTCATTGTCTAGTTAGCTTGCGTATATATTATAAATCCTTCATCTAAACTTATTTATTGAGTTAATGATTTATCCTCATGTACTCTTGCTGAATATTAATGAAAAGTTTTCCCTTAACTGCCTTTATTTCATTGCCTCATACCATTACTACTCTTATTCAAGTTGGGGTTTAGCTAAGTTGAAGTTGCATAGTTCCAATTTACTCTTAGGCTTGCAAGCGAATTATATTATTAGGGTCGCAAATGGATTTGCTAGTCCGTGACAACATGGATCTAAAGTACAATTGAATTCCGTCAGCTCAAGAATCCACTTTTTAGAAGACATCTTGTTGAAAATTAAATGTTGAAGATAGTAGTGACATCTAGTATAAATAAAGACTCTTTTGCTACCTATGGAGGACTTACTGCAACAAAATGTTCTTTTCATTTGAAGCGTATAACACTCGATTTACAAGTGTGATATATGTTTTGTCAGAACTTATTTATTACATTTGATTCTATTTATCACGCTCAAAATGAAACCATCATAAACCTTTTAAGATAAAATCTCTTTTACTATGCTTTTACTGTAAAAATAAATCTAAAATATTTAATATTAAATCTATTTTATCACTCCCAAATTGAAACCTTCATGAACCTTTCAAGATAAAAATAACTTTTAATACACTTTTTTTACTGTAAAAAAATCTAAAATATTTAATAATAAATTTGTTTTATCACGCTTACACAGTAAATAAGATTTAAATCTTAGCTTTATCACCCTTGGTGATGTCAAATAAAGTAAACGTGTACTAAAATAGTTATAACCATTTCCTTTATGTGTGTAATAAAATAAGTTAATTTTTTTACCGTAATTTTATTTAAATATATATATTTTTTCTTTTAGCACATTTTTATCCTATAAATCAACTAGGTGTTTCACTATTGATAAGAAATTAGAGATAAAAGATTGTTCGGATTGAAAGTTGGAAAATACGTTGAAGGTAAATATAAAACATGTAGAAGGCAAAGAAAATGAAAATTAGTTTAAAAAAGTTTGTAGAATATACATGTAGTGGGGACAAAATTGAGTTTTTTTTTTCTTCTCAAAATTAAAATTGTCATAACTATTTACTTGGTCATAAAATTTTAGTATTATTGGAATGCAATTTTGAAGATCTTTCTAATGATACCAATGATCAATCCAAACGCTAAAATTTTATATATGTATATTTTAGTATTAAAATTTTCTAATATATTCCCGTCGTTAGTATTTTCAATATTTTTCAAAGAGTTGAGACATGTCAATCATACTAGGAAAAAAATAAAATAAAGACGAAGAAAAAGAAATGAGAGGAGCACCTTAATGCACATTTAAATAAAAACCCTCAATATCATGTTTTGGCGAATTCAAAGTGTGGGGGAGAAGTCACTGCCTCCAAGTGATTCAAATTTTTACTTAGTATAACCTTAAAATTTATAGTAAATAATTTTACATTAGAATATGTTTGCACTTTAAATTTGATTGATGATGAAAGAAAGGATGTAGCAGGGTAATCAATAAATGATGTTTAACAAAAAATAATATGTGAAGTGCCAACTGTACAGAGATTACCCTAATTTATAACAAAACAACGTAATAACATCTTTTCACACACTTGTACAAAAACAATTGGCTTAAACCTTAAAAAGGCTGGGACAATGAAGGTGTAAGATGAAATTAATTGGCACAAGCAAATGACTCATCTCTCACCACGCCCCTAAGTCTAACAAATCTCTCTCAGAAGTCGCGACACTCACGCAGCTCCCTCGACAACCTTCACATAACTCTATCTGATACACCAGTTTAAATCTGAAACCACTACCCCTAATATTAATCATCTCTCATTATTCTTCTGTGATAGTCTCCAATAGCCGACTCCACATGTCTTTGTTTCCTCTCCAACGATGTTGATTCATTCGAATGGAACTCGAGGTAGCTTCATTGTTGTCAAAGCTTAAGTTGCCGTTGCGACTGATGAACCTGTATCTGATGATCGAATGTTGGTTGGTTTGATTTGTTTAAATCACAATTTGATAACAAATTCCTTTTTTATGATATTTTTGTTTGATTTAGGTTTTGGTGTTGCCTCCTTCACTAATCTAGTAGTGGGTGCTAGTTCTCACAATCAAACATACCCCTTGTCCTGTTTTCACCGAAGTGGTGTTTTTTTTAAGTGCTTAGAATCTAACTTCTAACTGGAACTAGAAGTTTTAAACGAGCTTCTGAATGAATTGTCTGTTTTGCTTTTGAATGAGTTGCTGATTAGAAGTTGTAAAATTAATGATGTTTGTTTTTAGGTGCTGACTTATTTTTTTTTTTTTGCACATTTTTGTCCAACACCACAACTCTCACCACCTACCCCAAACCACAAACATTAACCCCCTTCTCCACTAATTTTTTTTTCTTTCAAACACAATTGAGATCCCTTTTTACCACTAATATAAATCACCATATATCGCTATCCTATTTCACATATAATCTTTAATAGAGAGGAAGAGAAAGTGATAGAGTAATAAAAAGAAGATGAAGAGGAGGGGAGGCTAGAGTGGGCGGTTGCGACAGTGGATGTATTGCTCGCATGATAAACAAGGGATGGTTGGTGGAGGAGAGAAGTAACAACAATCATTATGAAATTATTGTGATGTTATTATTGGAATAACCTTTCATTAAGCATACAGTGCTAAGTGATCAACACCTCCCATGGTGCTTACTCAAATCAAAACTTCAATTTTTTTTTATCAGAACTAAAAACAAACACTCTTTTTAAAATGTTCCACTTCGTATTAAAATTTCTGAGTATATTCAGAACAAAAAAATCTCGATGTTCTGTTCTTCATTTGTTCTTTTGTTCTTCATCTATTTTCTTCATCTTCAACATGTTTTTGTGCCTCCCCTGATGCCGATCTGGCGCTAAAGGCCTGGCTCTTAAGAATTGTTGTTTCAGAGTACAACAATCAAACTTTGCTTCTCAAAGAAACACTCGAGGTTTGGGTGTAAGTTTTAGAATTGAAAAAATTTGGTATGTAATGTTGAATTAATTTGTGGTTATTATGGATTCAAATATCCTATTCTCTCTCTCTCTCTCTCTTTGTTTTTTTTTTTTAGCAATTTGACTTGCTTCCATTTCATAAAATATGGAATTGACTCTTTAATTGCTCTTGTGATGTTTTTGTTGTTTTATTGGAGGTGTATGCTTCTTGAGTTAATCCATGTCAGTTCACTTCTTGGGTTTGCTCGATGTTTTTACTATTGTGTAGCTAGCACAAACAGATCCATGATTTAAAAAAAAAGAAACAGAAAGAAAGATCAGAAGCTCATATTCTTCATTTCATTTTTTATTTATTTATTCTCGAGCCGTATACAAATCCATAATGGAAAAGATGACAAACTCATATTCTTCAATTTTCTTATTATCAAGCATCAAACTAAAACATTAAAGCCGTTTTTTAATGAACTACCATACTGAACCTCTAATAGCGTTATTAACACCTACCACAAAGAAGGATGGGAATAGTTTGTTATCCTGAACAACTCCCCTAACATCACATCTAAGAGAGATCTATCGATCCCTTGAAGATAATAAATAACACTTTGGTTTTGTTTTACCGGGGAGTGACTCTTGTTGAGACATGATGTTGCATTGTGTTTATTGTTTATTTTATGAGAATAAATGTCTCATAATTCTTATTGTAGTATCATAATTGATATTACATAAAAACGGTCACACTCCTAAGTCAAATAAGTGTCATAATGATCTCAAGGAACTACGGGCTCAAGCATCGGCCCAACAAAGATTTAGTCCAAGCGGATTTAAGCCTGCTCAGCTTCAGTCGGCTAAGCGGACCCGAACTCTCATAGCATGCTAAGTCGACACGTCTCACATCTATCCATGATACCATAAGCCATCTTCAGGCAAGTATCTCGAGGATCGGCTTCGGACGTTCAACTACAACTACTCTTTCCTTCCAACTAGGAAGCAAACACCATAGTATCTTCCACATAGGGAAACTCCCTTTTACGGATTGCTCTCGGATTGAAAACTATCTCCCGCGTATCTAGGAGTGCAGAGCTAACAAGGAACTTCCCTCCTACATCATGACTCTTAATTAGAAAGGGATCTCCACGAAGATCTCCTCCCTAAACTAGGCTTACGATGGCCTGGTTAACCCAGAACTCTTTACACTATAAATAAGACATGAGGTTGGTAAACTAAGATACGCTACAAAATCCCTATTACAGCATTACACCTTCCTCAGATCCCTATCTGACTTTAACATCGAAGTTTTATCGGCCACCCCACGGTGGTCTGTGGCTCACATGCGTTACTTGTGCAGGTCAGCAGGAACATGCTCAAAGCAGGGAGCGAAAATCGACTGCATCAGCTTGGCGTCGTCCGTGGGGATGACATAGTTCTTAACTTTACACTAAGCATCGTCTCCTACCGAATTCCAGAGAGATGGTGACCATCAGGTCACGGAACAACGAACCAGAGGACATGTCCAACGCTCCGGCTATCCCTATACCAAATTTGGCCATGCATGGACAACCTACTCACGCCCCTGCACCTACAGCGGCAATGACGGACCCTATAATCGAGGTGTTGGCATCTCAAATACAGTAGGTTATCAAGATGGTGGAGACATTCACATGACAGAATCTACCCACTGCTGATGGAGACCAAGAACAACACGGACCTCCACCTCCAATGGACGATAGGGAGCAAGCGCAGGAGAGCCAGGCCCCCGCCAGTTCCTATTGAACTAAGAGAGGTTGTGCAGCTAACGCTGATCCAGTAGCCAGGACAGAGAGGCTCGACCCCGGGAACCCTCTCCACAGATGAGCGCACGATCAGGACGTACTATATCGCCTTTCCGTCCCACCCTTTGTGGACCGGATAATGAGTGAAACACTTCCAAGAAAGTTCACTCCCTCGAAACTCGATTCCTATGATGGAACCATTGACCCTTTCGATCATCTACGCCATTACCAGCACGTAATGGCGCTCAAGGAAGGATTTGAATTCCTCATGTGCAGGACCTTTTCCACCAGCCTTAAAGGCCTTGAATTGACGTGGATCCACAACCATCCACCGAAGTCAATCAACTCCTTCAAAACATTAGCGAAGGAGTTATTGACACGTTTCGTCGGAAGCCAGCGTTTCAGAAAAGGCATGCACTACATACTCTCTCTAAGGCAGAAGTTTGGCGAGACGCTCCAAGAGTATGCCACACGCTTCAATAATGAGTTGACCCTCATCGACGGGTACATCGATGATACAGCTGTGGCGACATTCACTGTGGGCCTCAAAGAGGGAAAACTCTTCAAGGACCTTACCTTGGAGTCCCCTCTGGACATGGTAGAGCTCCTCAAGAGCGTCTAAAAACACATCACCCTGGAGGAGTCAAAGACCGCTACGAGGGAGACCGAAGGCAATAGGAAGCCCTCAGCTTCTAAGGATTAGAAAGACGAAAAAAACACGAGGATGAGGAACGAAGCAAGAGGAAGCACACATAAAACAGATTGGATCCTGATCGTCCCAAGCCAGAAAAGTCATCCAACTATGTTGGATCCAGAGCCGTGACACCCCTAAATGCTAGTTTGTCGGATGTATTAAACTCCATGAAAAATTGGGAGGAATTGAAGTCACTCCCGAAGACATGCGGAAACTCTGCCAGAAGGGACAATGACAAGTACTGTGCGTACCACAAGGAAGGCGATCACAACACCAATGATTGCAAAAGTCTAAGGTATGAAGTAGAGCACTGGATCCGCAATGGAAAATTGAAAGACTTCCTGGAGTATGAGAAACAACTAGAATAGACCAAGGACATGGTGAGTCCGTTAAAGAGATAGATAAAGAGACTTCTGGGATAATATACATTTTTCATGGAGTCGGACCGAATGAAGACCAGTCGCACAAGTCTCGTAAACAGACTCTGCTGGATATGCAGACACAAACTGCAAATGAAGAAATACGTGTTTGCTATTCAAAAATTCAGAACCCCATTCCCACTTTGACTTTCATGGACAGGGACCTCGATGGAGTCTGAGCACCGCACAAAGACGCCTTGGTCATCTCCGTTTTTATCGCAAAGTGGGAAGTGAAGAGAGTTATCGTTGGCACAAAAAGCTCACTCAACGTTATGTTCTACAATGCTTTCTACAACATGGACCTCAAGGAGAAAAACCTAGTGCAATCAGAGCACCCGCTGATCAGATTCAGTGGCTGAAGAAGGTCCTATTTCTGGACTTCATGGTGGTAGACGCACTGTCGTCCTACAACCTTATCCTGAAAAAATAGTGGCTGCACCAAATGAAAGCAGTGGGCTCCACCCTTTATCAGTATGTTAAGTATACTGCTAACAATTCAGAATAGACAATACGTGGAGACCAACCTACGACACGAGGCTGTCACTACACCGCACTGAAACAAATATAGTACTCCCAGGTCCAGCTACATCATGTAGAGCAGCCTTACCCAGTGCAAGGCCAAAAGACGGAAGGGATACCATTTTCAAGCGGTACAGGAGCAGTCGACTCTCCTACCCAACGAGTCGTAATGGCAATGACAAGCGGGAACACATCTCCTCGACATTCCGTCGACGCGGAGATCCACCCCTCTGCAAGGTTTGCTCTTTAGTGACCTATGTCAATGACCTATGTAACTCTTCGATAGTTCGCTAAATGATCCACGAAAGCTATCCGAATTCGCTTCGAGGCCAAGATCAGTTTAACTCCATCAACAATTAGTTTGCTTTAAGTTGTTTGTTTACCTTTCCATAGTCAATCTTGAGTTTAGAGGTCTTAAGAGACTTATGTGATTCACAATCACTTAAGAAATAAAACAGGAATTTCAGAAATAAACTCTATTGATTATTAGAAAGATGTAACAACAAACACCCTAAGGCAGATACAAAAGCCTACATACTACGAACGCCCTGAGGTGGGTACAAAAATTACATACTGCAGGCATTTGATCAGCATGGAGAGAGGACTTGCTAAGCTGTCTGGTCCCGTAAGCGACACAAACAGTCTAGGGCAAGCTACCTGCAAGCGGAGGGACGTTCCACAGAATGTCACCTTCAAATATGGTTCGCGGGGGTACAAAATTGATAACCATGGGTACCTGTGAAGACTCAGACCCAATTCCCACACTTTGCGAACTTGGAACAAGAATCAGGTAAACTCGGAATGCATACACCTTCTCACGCAAGGGAGAATGAAATATTTGGGAATCAAATGCTCATTCAAACAAGCCATACCTGACTCCACCTTCAACCCTGATGTCGACTTCTAGCGCAAGGGAGGCGACGGTGTTAATCGAGAAGTGGTGGAGGCAGCCACTATGAAGTGGGACGCATATGCTATCTCTAAAATCAAACGTCCAGAAACAACGATAAGGCACCTGCATATAAAAGACAAACCTTTCCCTTGATAAAGTACCAACACTACTTCTCCATGGTATGAAAAGAGATTACGAGACCTCGACGGATTAACAACGTGCCCACCCACAACAGGTGACCACACATAACAACAACCATCACTATGCCTGGTCAAAAGGTAAACATCAAAACTTTTGGAAACTTCAGTATGGAGATCCAACTTCAGCCTTTGGAAAACCCAAAGCTTTTTCCTCAGCCTGTGGAAAACCCAAAGCATTTTCTCTAGAAAATAACATTACAGAAATTAAACTCAGCAAAAGATGGTGCCTATAATGATTAGAAAACAACATAATATAGACATAATGGTTCACCAAACGGGCACTCTAGCATTAACTGCTAAGCATTGAATGCCATATAGAAAAATGGAAGACGACGGTTCCCAAGGAAACTGAGCAAATCACATCAATCAATTAATGGTGTTGCACGCAACCCCATCAATTGAGGGGGAGTAATTGAAATTCTCAAACGTCACACAGCCTACACCATACACGTGTCACCCCGCGATCTTTGTCGTACACGTAACGCACCACAGACGAGACCCTAGCCCTTCCTTTGCAGGCCTATGGGCTCAACATGTTATCTGAACAACACCCTGTCGCATACTAGGCACAAACACTGGAAGATCCTAGTCAACTTTGACGTCCGGACTTTACCACTCGCCGAGTTAAGGTAACTTCGTCCACACCCTGGACCACTAGGTTCGCATGCCCCTCAGCAAACGAAACCTTTGGTCAAACCAGACAAGCTTAGTCAATCAACACTGATGACGATAACTTCTAGTTCACCCCGACACCTAGTCTGCTTAGTGCACGCATCAACGGTTTAGGAAATGAGAGTCTAATTAGCGTTATCACGCTTAGTGACGTCGACTCACCAGGGATCACAACCCCATTTAAGCCTAGCTGGTGAGGACCAGCAAGGAAAACATCTAATCAAAACCTGGATTTGTAGCCCCTTACTACGATGGTGTAGATAGTCCAGAATGTGGGAGCCTAGTTAGTCCCGAACTGATTTCGATGGCTTGCCATGGGACCACTACTTTTCAACGTGGCTGCAAAATCACAAAACCTAGACTTGTAGTCCGCGTTGCGAGGGTGTAGATAGTCTAGAAGGTGGGAACACAGTCAGCCACGACCTGATTTCGACGGTTTGCCACAGGACCACTACTTTTCAGTGTGGCCGCCGAACCCTCCCAAATTTGTAGCTTGGTGCACTCAGGTGTAGATAATTTGGATGGTGGGAGCCTTGTCAGTCCCAAAATGATTCCGATTGCTCGCCATGGAACCAATGCTCTTCAGCGTGGCCACCAAAACCCTTTCAAACACGTAGCACCCACCGCGCGGGGAGGGTGTCGACGGTTCAAAAGGTGGAAGTTTAATCAGTCTCGAACTGATTTCGACGACTTGCCACGGGACCACTGCTCTTCAGCTTGATTGCCAAACCTTTACTCCCCGAATTTGTCTACCGCTTTGCTCGGTCATAAATAATTCGGAAGATGGAAGCTTAGTCAGTCACGAACCGTTTTCGATGGCTTGCCATGAGACCACTGCTCTTCAGCCTGGTCGCTAAGCCCTTACTCCCCGAATCTAACAACCGCTTTACTCAGTCATAAACGATTCCGAAGGTGAGAGTCTCAAACAGTTATCCACACGACCTCCGCTCTCCCTCAGGACTGTGAAAGCAAGTATGAGCTTAGCTGAGTCAGTGCCTTCACGATCAAACGAATTGACATTCTAACATTAGAAAAAGGGCACTCGTGCTGATACAAGGATAGTACAACCGTTGCCCAGATGAAAGCTAATTTGGATGCCAACCCGAGCTTATGGCGCCTAACTTGGTGTGAACACCCTGACTCGTACTTTCGGCCACCACAACTTGCCCGTGGCAACAACTACAGCCGACCAGATAGACAAACAAGAAAAAGCTTAAGCAACTTATCAATGGGACATGACACAACTCGGGTGACTCAACCCCAGTTAAAATGTTCGCAAGATGACCGCTATCAGACATAACTACGCAGAAATGACCCTGAGTCATTATCAATATGAAGCGGTCAAGCTCTCTGCCGCAGACAGACCAGACAATGTCCTATTGATTTAACCAGCCTACGCTAAAGTAAGACGACAATGCAAAACGAAAAACATACAATAGATACGCCAAGTATGAAACAAAAAATACTATTTTCATTAACGGCCAAGACAAAAAGTAACACACAAATGTTTCTCCTAATTAGGAGAATGTACAAAAACATAAGAGCTAAGCCTAGGAGGAACCGGGGCAGAAGTTGCATCTGTACGCGTTTCAACCTGGACGCTAGGGATCAAACTATCCTCCTCGCCCGACGACTCAGAGGTAACAGACAAGTCCAAGTATGACATCTTCTTGTAACAGCTAAGATCCCACTTCAGATACTCCTCCTTCATCAGCGCGTACAGCTCCAGCCGGCCATGAACAACCCAACACAACTCACATTTGCCTTGTTCATGGAGAAGTTCTTCCTCTCGCACTTTTCCATCAATAATGTCACGCTTCAGTAGCTCCAACTTTCCAGTTAGCGCATTGACCTGAGACTGCTCTGTGGCCAGACTGCTCTTCACAGCAATCATGTTGTCCCAGTTTGAGTTAGTATTCGGCCTTCCTCACTTCTCGAGATAGAACTCCACATCAGATTCTAACTGTTGCTTCTCAGCAGCCCAATCAACTCCCTTCGAAGCACTTTCTTCAGCAAAAGCCCGCAACTCATAATGCGCCTTAGTCGCAGCTTCTTGCGTAACCTCGACCTCTAGCCAGAGCTTGCTCAACTCTTGCTTAAGTCTGTCCCTCTCGGATACCGCCTCGGTCAAATTACGTTCAAGGTCCTCTAGACGAGCCCTCTGAGCCTCAACGACCACAGTTGATCGATCTGACTGCATCTCTTCGACATGTTTCTTAAGCCGCTCAATTTCACGGAGCGCATCAGAATACAACGTCTGCATGTTCGATAAGACACACTTTTAGGTATATACTCTCTCGTGAGCCGCCTCTTCTCCCATCCCAGCAATGGCCACGTGACTCATATGAGACATACCAAGCATAATATACTTCAAACCCTTGTCCACACGCTCTTCCAGCGTATCCTCCTCGGGTTTCGGAGTACGGTCCATCAGCCAACTATGATGCTTGCTTATATGCTTCCTCGAAACATACTCAACATACACCTCTTGGTGCTAGACATGTGAGCTCATCTTCACCAAGTCCGGTGCGAACATACTTATTCTTGCATCAGGATGAAGCTTTCCCTGATCAGGAACTATTCACGGACCTTCACGGTTGCCACTGTCCTCAGACTCTCCTCCGTGGCTTTTCCCTTGTCATGAACGATCGACGCTTTATTGCGAGAGGACCCAACAGGATCCGAAGGCAGAAGAAGGACCGAAGTATCCAAAAAACCTTCCAATAGTTCTAGTTGTGGCCTAGAATGAGATGGCGAACAATACGAACTATAGGAGACACGGCCGGTACCACGACCACTTTCAGGTGAGTCAACGGTGGGGTGATCAGATTTCACTACTTCAGGTAAGTCTTCAACAAAGCCCTCTACCGGAGCTGCCCATGCGAAACAGCACTAGCAAAAACCACCATTGCGACCTACACCAGACGGTCATTTAAAGCCTCGACCTGCGCGTTACTAAGATTCGACCCATCGGAAACTCCGGCCAACCACAAAAAATATTTCTCCAAACCAAGAACATTAGTCTCCGCCTCAATAGGCATAGCAGACTCGCGCTCCTCTCTCAACGGAACAGGTCGTGCCAAAGATGGTCCCACCCTAATGCGAGGCTTCTTCCTCACAAAGGAAGCAAACGTCTCAGATGGATCTTCCGCATCATACAAAACATGAGTCTTGGCCCTAACAGCCTTTTTCTTCCTGGAAGGAGCCCATTTTTCCAGCTTAATGTGCGACTCTCAATACAGAGTTGGGGCGAGGTGCCATATATCCCACAGGCCACTACGAACGAAATTGAAAACTCTTATGATATCAATCACCTCCCTTTTTGCCATGACGTGGAATGCCTCCATGGTGGTTTGCTCTTTTAAGGTAAAAAGATCAGTGGGAAATCTTCTTGCAAAAGAACACAAACAATGATCACTCAGCCTGTTATCAAGCACATCAAAGTCACAGAAAAGGAGTTAAACTTATGAAGCGGCCTGAACTAGCGCTTAAGCGAATGAGCCTTGCATCGAAAATATTTCAAATCTGCAAGTGCCAAGAAGCAGTACTTCTGCCAGAACTTGAAATCATCAGGCAGTTTATCGAAGTAACTCGATGACTTCATCTTACAAACAACATTGTTTTGCAGTCGAGGATTATTCAACAACTGGATCACCCATGGGGTCACACTAAGGTTGTCCT
Source organism: Berberis thunbergii (assembly GCA_003290165.1). Taxonomy (NCBI): domain Eukaryota; kingdom Viridiplantae; phylum Streptophyta; class Magnoliopsida; order Ranunculales; family Berberidaceae; genus Berberis; species Berberis thunbergii. The sequence goes on along the minus strand of QNQO01010002.1, from coordinate 52,885 downwards.
CCTTAGCACAAAACAAAATCATGAGAATGATCCTTTATCCATTGGGTCCCAATTGAGCCGGAAGAATCACCAAGAAATCCAAGAACTCCAAAATAATGTCCAGAACCGAAAAGCGCAATCCAGTTTGAAGCATCCGTCGATGCAAGTAGATGAAATTGGCCGGAGGCGACATTGGCATCCGGTCACTTGTCAAAAGTTACAACGGCAAGTCTTCAGGAACTCCAAACCTTGGACGGGTCTCAGCGAGACGAGGCTCGGACAATAGCCTGTCTACAAAGAACTCTAGGCCCTTGGCCAGAACAACATCATCAAGAAGGTTTCCTTAAATCATGGAGAAGACAATTAATGCATGCCCAATTAATGCAGTGTGCGGATCCAACAACGATTCAGACTCAATCATCATGAACACAACATCCCTTCAAGAAATGACTAAGCGAACCGATGTGACGACCCACTAACTTGAGCGGAGTAGCTAATGATATATAAAAATGGTCACACTCCTAAGCTGAACATGTGTCATGATGATCTTGTGGAACTACATGCTCAAACATCGGCCCAACACAGATCCAACCCAAGCGAATCTAAGCTCGCTCAACTTCAGTCCGCCAAGCGGACCCAGACTCTCACAGCATGCTAGGCCCACACGTCTCACAACTATCCACAATACCCATAAAGCCCTCTTCAGGCAAGTATCTTGATGATCTACTTTAAACGAGCAACTACAACTGCTCTTTGCTTCCAATTAGGAAGCAAACACAAGAGTATCTTTCACACAGGGAAACTCCCTTTTACGAATTGCTTTTGGATTGAGAACTATCTCTCGTGTATCTATGAGTGCAGAGCTAACATAAACATTCCTCCTACAACACGACTCTTAATTAGAGAGAGATCTCCACGAAGATCTCCTCCCTAAACTACGCTTACGATAGCCTGGTTGAACCAGAATTCCTTACACTATAAATAAGACTTGAGGTTGGTAAGCTAAGGTACACTACAAAATCCTTATTACAACATTATACCTTCCTCAGATCTCTGTTTGACTTTAACATCGGAGTGTCATCGGCCCCAATGGTAGTTTGTGGCTCACGTGCGTTACTTGTACAGGTCAGCAGGAATAGGTTCAAAACAGGAAGCAAAAATCGACTGCATTAATAATTGTATCCCTATATACTTGCTTCATGTTTTAAATGTTTAGATTGATTGATCCTGATAGTTATCACATATTGTTTCTGGATGGTTCTTTGGTTTGTTAATATGGGGAACCAACAAACCATTCACTTCTATTACTCCTATACACTTTATCATTACAATTTCCATCCAGGGCAAGTTTAATGTATACGTTGCAGAGATGTAGGTTTAAACCATTGAAAACATAGGAAAATTTCTGCCAATTTATTTTTTGATAGTTTTGTATCGATTTGTGTCCCTTGCTAACATCACATGTAACTCTTTCTTTTGTGTGCAGGTTTAAATAATGAAATAATCAAGGAGATGGTATGCTAGCGAATATTAATTCAATAATAAAATTACTTTTTACCATTTTTTAAACATATAAGTTACTTTTTGTATTACTTTTCATTAAGTTTTTTGTTTATTATTTTTTCAATAATAAGCTTTTTTTTTTTAAATTACTTTTAGCCTGTTTTAAGCAATAATTTTTTAAAATACTTTTTAGCATTTTCTTTTTGTAAAAACCTATTTTTAACACATTTTTGTGTAAAAAATTACATTTTTATATTAACAAATCAGCATTTTATACCAAATTATTAATAAGTACTTATTACAATATTTTTTTGAAATGTTATATATGGAAAATAATTTAGCATACATTTTATAAAACTTCAAATTTTTTATTATGGTACTTGTTAGTTGTTACCACGCTTGTGGTTATAAGTGAATAGCGAAATAAAAAGCCTACTATGATGCTTTCTGATAAGACATCAAACATTAACTCAATCACTTTCATACATGTGGCATGCGTTGACCCTAAAACGTAAAAAGCTTTAGCCCGGTTCCAAGCGGACCCATGCGCAAGATTATTGTTTAGCATGTAATTCAGGCGTCTAGGTTTAAGACACACCAGCTCCAGAGGCACAGGTCTTAGGGCTTGTCCAAGGACAATAAGGCCTGAACAACGAATCTCAGAGTTGTCACAGGCTCGAGATCCACTTGCACGAAATCAGCTATAGTCCAATCAAGCATTGGGTTCTAAACAGAGCCAAGTGCCCAAGTGTTCTGTCATGCACATGTAAGATCTTATGCGAGATCTCCTCTTCCATCACGCCCTCGATTCCAGGGACAGTTGGGGAGGAAATACTCGCTATAAGAGTCGATAAAAGGAGCAAAAAATATACGAAATTATACACACAACAATTTACATACATTTTTCACTCTTTCACGAACTGATATCGGACTTAAGCATCGGAGTGGCTTCTGCCACTATAGTGGTGGTCCTGCATTTAATTGTGCTCATTTTTGCAAGTTAGATATCATGGAGATTAGCAATGATGTACCTAAACACATCAGTTTGGCGTCGTCCTTGAGGAAGACGACAATAAGTTTTCCCTGAAGTTCTCTCTAAACTAAGCACATCATCGAGAAATGGTCTCTAATACCAGATCTAAGAGTCAAGCCAGACGAAGCTCTAGCCGGTTGATTGATGCCAAAAACTGAAATTAATAATGTTGCATGATTTTTGACATCAATTAAAGAAATATTTATCTTTTTGATTATTTTATTTCCTTCAACCTACAATACACTTCAATAATGCATAGTGAAAGTAGGGGTTATCGACTACTTCACTTGAATTAGAAGACAATATTTGAATTTTAATTTAAAGAATAAAGAGAATATAAAAATAATGGATGGTGAGATGTTGAGAGATGATATGATTCTAAAACAAAATAATAACTTTTAACAAAAAATGAATATAGAGAAATCTCAAGGATATGAGAATCACCTCATTCAAACATAATGATTGTACAATGTAATTTCAATTTTCCCCAAAATACTCAAATCACATGGTTTTTCAACCTACATGACTTAAGTTGTGGAATTAAAGATGTAAAAGTCTTTTCATTTTTCTCAAACTTTAACCAAACCCATTGTTTTATTTCTAAAACATCTTTGGATTTCGATTATGTTTTCATCAAAAAAATCCTAAAGACATGGAAATAATTTTTTCTTTTGAATAAAAAATCATTATCTATTACATTTAACAAACGAAGCCTTCTTTCAAAGTACTTCTTACAATAAATTGTTCTACTTTAATTCCTTAATGAAACACAATCTAACTATCATTATATATTCATGGGGCTCAATCTCTTCCCCTTGAGAGGGGAGATTAGTTCTCTATGAATAATGAGAATAAATTAAAAGTTAAAGGAGAAAGAGAAACAAAGATAGAATTTACTTTTTCAATGGGAAAATCAAAATGTTGGAAAGTAGTACATGCACTTTTCTACCAAGCAAAAATTTAAAGCCAATAACTACAACTAAAAAAACTATCTAAAAAAAACTATCTTATGAACTCCATGTATAAGTTTTTTATAGGTAAAAAGGGTTTGAGTGAAATTAGGAAAAATGGTTGAATGAAACAAGGAAACATGGTTGAATAAAACAAGGAAACATGATTTGAGTTAAACAAGGAAACATGGTTGAATGAAACAAAGAATGGTGTTGGAGTTTAATAAGGAAACATGTCTTATAGAGATTTTTTTGTGATAAAGTTGGCCATATGGACGTCCAAATCTTCATGTTGATTTTCTCGAGATCCGTCAGTGTTGATACTTTGCGGGTTTGACTTCATAGATCTTCAAATTGAAATTCTTTAGTCCTTATGAATGCATGTGAACTTTCATTTGGCCTTCTAGTTGTTCAATTTAGCTTTATTGTGCCACTTTTTACATGATTTGAGATTTGTGCTTGAATTCTTATAAAATGCACAAAATACACGTAATGAGATATTTTTATTAGATAATTGGACTTAACAATTGTATATTTAGGGGTGAAAAAATCGATGTTTTGGGTGGTTATCACACCACCCCAAACAACCTTTTGCTCGTCCTCTAGCAAAGAACAACAAAAAGAAAGATAAGAACAAAAAACAAAAAACATTATTCGTCTTAAACTTCTCAAAGAAATCGATGTCACTTTCACTGGTATGACTCGATTACATTTACAATATGCAACAACACCTTGAACGTCTAGCATGACATTAAATGAAGAATTTTAGCCTCCTGAGGGTTATCCAGGATGACACCCACAAATTCTTTTTTATTTGAAACAAAATTGATGTGTGCCCTATTTTTCTCAGAGAATATCCTTGTTATTCAACCACATATAAGACAAGAGACATATAACTAGTTACTAAAATGCACATTACAAGTGAACAACTTTGGAACAAGATGTGTGTATGTGTGTGAATAGCCAACAAATGAAACTTTTCGTGTCAAAGTAATGTATATCCTAATCCACCTTTGAAATGGTCGTTTTGACTTCAAAACTCACCAATTAATCTCTCTAAAATGATCACTCTGAATTTGGGTAAAATATCTTCTTTCTTGCATGTGAGTAAAAGAGGAAATGCGAAAATTCAAACTTCTCACATGCTCATAAGAATAAACGGACATGAAAGAGAATAATATTCTCATGGAAGGAATGTTAATCACTTGCAAGAATGTCGAGTTACCCACCATATTTTTTTACGAGGAAGAGTGGAGTAGATGGTAAGTAAAAGATGTTTCTAAGAAGGTAGGGTCTTCGAATAGCTTAATAGGGAACTCATCAATCATTTCATTTTATTTTTTTCTTTCTTCACAACCCCCCTTTTTTAATTGTTTCCTTTTTTCAAAACCTTTTTTTTCACAATTTTTTTTCTAAAATACCTTGGACTTTGAATTTTCACTTTGCACTCCCCTTTCATAAAACTTCCTAACATTTTTCAAAAACATAAATGGAAAAATGGGTTTATTTTATTTTATATATCTAATAACCCAAGACAAATACTCGCATTGGTATTGGATGGAATGTTTAGCAAGATGATTTTGAAAAGGGTTCAGATGGACAAGAGATGTCTAATTTACCTTCTAAGGTTTGGTAATGGTTACAAATCTCAATTAGATTACACGACCTATGTTTATCTTAACTCGAAAAAGATGTCATCCTCAGTGATCAACCAAAAAGAACAATAATGAGACTCACAACAAGTTAATGTCCAATAAAATTGTAAGTCATCATACGACTCGGAGTTGTGTGAAAACTCTGTGAATAAAATGAAAAGTCTAATAGCTCACACGGTTAAAGTCTCCACTATTATTACTCTAGATTCTTAAGAAGTTACTTAATTATGTATTACAAACTACATCTGTGGTCATTATGCAAAAAATATTTGTTCCTAAATGCTCAAATACAATGTTGACTCTAGTAATAAACTCCCAACATCTCTTTGCCTAAATGTAATGAACCAAGTAATCCAATCTCATCATAGGTAGGATATCACACATTTTTATTTTTATTTTTTTAGAAAAATATTTTCAAAAGAGGTATGAATTTTTGATAAATCTCCCCACCCCCAAACAAATAGAACATTGTCTCCAGTGTTAAACCAATGAAATGAAAACTGAGAAATAAAAATTAGAACTTATTATCTCTGGTGATTTGTTGCATCTGTATCGTCCCTGTAATGAAAAAGAGTGAACAAGCATTGGCGGTATATATTAATTTTTTTTATGAATGAATGAATGCATAAATGGGCTGGGCTACCTTCCAGTAGGACTAAGTTTAATGTCATTGGCCGAATGTAATGAGGGTGGTTGATACCACCCCAAACAGGCTTAGTGGAGTAAGAATTCGTGGGCATAACTAATCCTCATAGTTAGGATCAATCAACTGAATGGTTTCCATTGACCTTATGAGAAGTTCAAGGTATGGCTTCAGTCGTTGTCCATTTACTTGAAAGAGACTACCATTTGTAGGATTTTCTACAATGATGGCACCGTGGTCTTTAACACCACGAACAATGAATGGACCAGACCAACGGGTTTTTAGCTTAACTGGAAATAGATGAAAATGAGAATTGTAGAGTAAGACTTTTTGACCAAGATAAAACTCTTTTCTCATGATGTTTTTGTGTATCCACTTCATTTTATTTTTGTAGTTCTTGGATAAGTCATATGCATCATACCTCAATTCTTCTAACTCATCAAGCTGAAGCTTCCATTGTTGACCAACCATTTAAGGTCGAAGTTTAAACTTTTTGTAGCCCAATAAGCTCTATGTTGGAATTCGACAGGAAGGTGACAATGTTTACCAAAGACCAATCTATTGGGAGATATCCCTAAAAGGGTTTTGAATGCAGTTTGGTATGCCCACGAGGCATCCAAAAGGCGTAAAAACCAATCTTTTCGAGGATGTTCTTGATTTGACGATTTGATACTTCAACTTGACCGCTTGTTTGAGGATGGTAGGAAAGGGAAACTTTGTGAGTAACCCCATACTTTTTAACAAGATGCTCAAAGACGCGGTTACAAAAATGCTTACCCCCATCACTAATGATACCCTTGGGGTGCCAAATCTACTAAAGATAAACTCCCTTACGAATGAAACAACAATTTTGTGATCATTGGTCTAAGTGGCAATGGCCTATATCCATTTAGAGACGTAATCCACTGCAAGAATGATGTATTGATACCCATGAGAGGATGGTAACAATCCCATAAAATCGATGCCCCAAACATAAAAAACTTCAACTACTAGAATAAGATTAAAAGACATCATGTGTCGACAAGTTATTCGGCTCAAGTTGTTGACATCGATGACACACTTTACAATACTCATGGGCATCTCGAAAAAGGGTAGGCCAATAAAAACTTGATTGGAGAACCTTCTTCGCGGGTTTCTTAGAACTGAAATGCCCACCACAAGCTTGATCATGGAAAAATGAGAGAATGTTCAACTGTTCAACTACTAGAACACATATTCTGATAAGTTGGTCAGGTCAGTATTTGTACAAATATGGATCATCCCAAGAATAATACTTAACCCTAGACAAAAACTTGTCATGATTTGGCTTAGACATGTGTGAAGGGAATTCCTTAGTTGCTAAAAATTTGACAATGTCGACATACCAAGGAAGCTCTTGCTCTACCAAGATAAGTTTTTCATCTGGGAATTCCTTTTGAATGAGCAAGATACTAGTAGATGACTGTGATGTTAACCTAGATAAGTGGTCTGCAACCACATTTTTTGTAACTGACTTTCTCGTATTTCAAGATCAAATTCTTGAAGCAAAAGGACCCATCAGATCAAACGAGGTTTGGTGCCTTCTTTTTGAGAAAGTATCTAAGGGCTGCATGGTCAGTGTACACAATGACTTTAGCTCCAATGAGATAGGAGCGAAATTTATCTACTGCATAAACAATGGCTAACATATCTTTCTCCGTGGTCGAGTAATTGAGTTGAGCCTCATTTAGAGGTTTGCTAGAGTAATAGATGACATGAGGAAGTTTGTTAAACCCAAAACTGCACCTACATCGTAGTCAGAGGCATCACACATAATCTGAAAAGGCAGCGCCCAATCAAGAGCTCGGATGATAGGAGTTGAGATTAGTTTAGATTTAAGATGCAGAAACGTAGATATGCACTTGTCGTTAAAAAAAAATGGAACATCCTTGGCTAAGAGATTGCTCAAAGAGCGTGCAATCTTTGAGAAATCTTTAATGGAACAGAGATAAAATCCAATATGCCCTAAGAAAGATCGCACATCTTTAACAAATTTTAGAATTGGAAGAGATGAAATGACATCGATCTTAGCTTTGTCCACTTCAATGCCTTTTGGAGAGACAACGTGCCCAAGAACAATGCCCTGCTTCACCATGAAGTGACACTTTTCCCAATTTAGAACAAGACATTTTTCTTCGCAACGCTCTAAGACAAGTGATAGGTGATGTAGGAATTGGTCAAAAGATTAGCCGAATACTGAAAAATCATCTATAAAGATCTCAAGAAAGTTTGCCACCATACCACTAAATATGCTAGACATGCATCTTTGGAATGTTGCGGGTGCATTGCATAGCCCAAAAGACATGCAACGATAAGTGTAGGTACCAAAAGGACAGGTAAATGTGGTTTTCTCTTGATCTTCTTGTGCAATAAGGATTTGATTGTATCCAGATATCCATCCAATAAACAATAGTAAGGATGACCCGCTAACTTCTCAAGCATCTGATCAATAAAGGGAAGGGGGTTTCGAGTATTAGAGTCCAGCTTATGATAATCAATGCATACTTTCCATACCTTTTTCACTCTTTGTGGCATAAGTTCATTGTTCTCATTTTCGATGTCTGTAATTCCTGACTTCTTTGGAACCACATGGACTGGGCTAACCCATTGGCTATCAGAGATAGCATAAATGATGTTTGCATCCAGGAGTTTCAACACTTCTTCTTTTATGACATCTTTCAAAATGGGATTTAGACGACGTTGGGATTCTCTGGAAGTTTTGGTTTTATTTTCCAAATAAATATTATGCTCACAAACAATAGGGTCAACACCCTTGATGTCATGAATATTCCAAGCAATGGCTGACTTGTGAGCTTTAAAGACTTCCAACAACTTGTCACTATGTTCCTCAGTGAGATCTGAAGCAATAATTACTGGATAACTCTCCTCAGGTCCAAGAAATGCATATCTCAATTCATTTGGTAAAGGCTTAAGTTCTAGTGATTTGTGAGTGTTTGTGAATGAGTCACTCTCTTGTGACTGTCCTATAAAAGAAGATGAGGTATACTACTCTTCCTCATATTGATAAAGTGATAATGGCTCTGATTCAGGTATATGCATTATGGGCACATGATCCAACAAAATATTGACATCTTCTATAGCCTCGTCCATATCTAGGTTCATACCAAAGTGTGAGTGGCAACAAAGCAATATATCATCTGGTGACAATTGAGCCATAGACTCAAAAGATCGAATCATACACACTTCTTCTTTTTCTTCCTCAATCATATCGAGATCATCTCTCCTTTGCAAGGCCTTAAAAATATTCAATTCAGCTTTAAGGTTCCCAAAGGAAATAGACATGTTACGGCTTCTACAGTTGATGTTGGCCTCCGCAGTTGCTAAGAAGGGTCGCCCTAAGATGACAGGAATTTGATTATTTGGGCTCGGGCTAGTGTCTAAGATGATGAAATCAACTGGATAATAGAAATCTGCAATTTGAACAATCGCATCCATAAATATTCTTCTAGGGTATCATTTTGGCTCATCTGCCAGCTTAAGAACTACCTTTGTTGGTTGCTTCTCATTTAAACCAAGTTCTAAATATATATAATAAGGTAAGAGATTCACACTCGCTCCTAAGTCGATCAAGGCACGACAATCAAATTATTTCCTAATGAAATATGGTACAGTAGGGGTTCATGGATCCCCGTACTTAACTACTCCAGTTTGTTGAATAAGCAATGTGGCATCGCTTGTAAGGCAAGCAATTTCAGGTACTTCCATTTTTCTCTTTTCAGTACACATGTCCTTGAATTTTTTGCAGAGATTGGTACTTACTAAATAGCAGACAAAAGGGGATGTTGATGTGTACTTGTTACCTAAAAGGCCTTTGGAAAAATGTGCCTTAGGTATATACTTTCTTGGCTCTACGAGAAGCTGAGAGGGTGAGTTTAAATTAGTTTGAGAAAAACCCTTTAGCGTTCTCAATTGGTTTAGGAACGCTCTTTTTGGAAATCACATCAGTTATCTTGGGTTGTTCTATGTCATTATCAATTGCTCGGCCAGAACGAAGGGTGGTGATAACTTTAACTTCTCCATGTGAATCAATACTACTACCAATTTCATTGACATGGGCTTGGGGAACACCTTTTGGATTAAGGATGGGTTGACTGGGGAATGTTCTTTTTTCCTTTCCCACAGTCAAATGTTGCAACTGCTGTTGAAGCTAATGGATAGCTTGGGAATTAGCAGCAATGGTTGCCATTAATTGGTGCATCATATCCTCCAATGATGGTTTTGGAGGTGGTAAATGAGCAACATATTGAGTTTGAGGTACCTAGTTTCGGGAGTTGCTAAGTTGAGGTTGACCATAGGAATTATGAAGGACATGTACCATAAAAAAGTTCACAAGCTGATTTTGCTGGTATGAAAGAGGTCCTCCCTGTGATGGATATTGATTTTGTTGCCACTAGTTAGATTGAGGTCCATATTGAACCTGTGTGGGATAAGTGCGTGAGTTGTGGGCTTATCCACCAGGTTGCCTAGGGTGTTGAAACCCAAAAGGATTCCTTGAACTTCTGGGTAGTTGTTCATAAAAGTCACCACTATAGGAAAGGTTAGTAATGTCAATTTGCAGATGTGTATGTTTCACTGAATGTGTTTGATTTACGTTCACTGTTAAATACACACACCTCCTCTTAAGGTTCATTTCCACCTGAAGTTAAATGACAATCAAAATTTATATGATCTTCTTTAAAGCAAAAGGTACAAGGTTTATAAGTCTGTTATTTGGCTACAGAGGCAGACTTTGTCATAATAGATTTAATTTCCTTAGCAAAGTCCTTGAGGAAGGTATTGATGACTGGTTCAGGATCTTCCTTTGGTACAAATAGATGTGATTTTCTAGAAGAACTAGGTTTCAAGTCTCTATGGGCAGTCCATTGTTAAGAATCATCAGCAAGTTCACTTAGAAAGGTATAAGCATCAGTACCAGTTTTACGCATGAATTTCCCTTGATGCATGGATTCGATCATATTTCTAGATTCGACAATCAGTCCATTATAGAAACTCTACACTAGCACTCATTTTTCAAAGCCATGATGGAGGCACTTGATGTGTAAATCTTGAAAACGGTCTCATGCTTCATAAAAAAAAGTTCATCATGTGTTTGAGTAAACTCCTCAATTTCTCTTCTAATTTCTAGAGTCTTTCTCATGGGGAAGTACTTCTATAGAAACTTTCAAACTAAATCCTCCCATGATTTGATGAAATTGGCAGGTAGAGAATTTAGTCATAAGGTGGCCAAATCCTCAAGAGAGAAATGAAACAAGTAAAGTTTAACATTTTCCTCATTTATGTTTTGGTTCTTAAAAGTACTACAAACTTCAAGAAACTTTCCAATATGGACATATGGGCTTTCTCAATCATGCCCATAAAACTTCGGCAACATATTAATAATAACTGATCGGATCTCAAATTGAGTTGTCGTTATAGGGGGTAGCTCAATGCATCTGTGCACATTACCAGCAAGGGGAACATTATTTTCCCAAATTGGACGTTCTGCCATTTCAGTGTTGATTGGAGAATGAGGGGAGGTAGGTGGAGATGAGTGTGGTGAAGAGGCAAATAGTGGATTAGGGTGGCTAGAAAAATTTTGGGTACAAACTAAGCGTTTGTTGGGTCATTCCCAAACTTTCATTAAAGGAAAAAAAATGATATGAAAATATGATAGTGACAAAACACAAGATCAAGTATCCCTAGATGATTGCAAATAAGACATACACAAACAACAATCACCTTTAAACCACATAAATGCTAAATCTAAGCAAACAACATTTTAATGAGATTTTATCTTTTTAATTTGTGAATGACAAAATTGATTGAAACCAGCAGGCGTTACGTTGCTATTTATTATTTCCTAATTAGATAGGGTGCTAATAGATGATCCTAAAAGTTTGTATCCAACAGTACAAAGCCCAAAATCAGGAGGTCAGAGCTATGCTTGCAAGAAGTTGGATTATTGCACAAGTGAGAAGATATCACTTGGTCTAATTAAGAACTATACTTGTGCTACCGCTCGGTAGACTGATTGATATATGAGAACGATGCGTGTCAAATATGTACTTAAGGTGTGTGTTCCTAGCCAAAACTGTTAGTTACGCCACGTCCTTCTGTGGTCTACAACTTACTAGTGACTCGGCGTACCGGGTGAGTTATCCATGTGGCAGCCGGCCTTCGGAGGTCATTGAATGGCTAAACCCAACGTGACGTTTAGCTTTACTCAACACAAAATTTAACATAATAACCTTGGTCTTAGTTGTCCTGTGAACACTGTTCTAGTTTCTAATCTTAGTTGATTTTATTATGTGTCTTGGTTTCACACAGCTGGAGTGATGAGGTGGGTAATGAAATCCCACTAGTTTCAAAAACAAGGTTAGGTCTGCCCTATCTATTTATGGTAGTTTATTAACATAAGCAAGCACGCAGTTCGCTAAGATGCAAAAACATAAATAAACACCAAGTAATGTCCAATCGATTTTCACTCAGCACCCAAGCCACTAAAACAATGTGTCTGAAAGAGATACTTACTAACTTGTGAGCTCGGACACAAGGTTTCCACTGTGGGAGTAGAGAAAAGTGTTATTTGAGAGGTACTCCTCATGGGTTCAAACAATTGCTCACTCCCCCACAACACGATTGGTTGTCTACTACAAAAAAAGTTAGCCCTTTTCAGAGAACAAATTATTTTTTATTATTATTTTTTAAATTTATGACTACGATTGCTATGTAAATAATAAACACACAATCAAGCAATTACAAATGCAATTTTTTTTGTTTTTTTATTATTTATTTCACTTGGATTAGAAGACAATATTTGAATTTTAATTTAAAGAATAAAGAGAATAGCAAAATAATAGATGGTGAGATGTTGAAAGATTCAACAATTATAGGGAGCGAGGTTTATGAGCCACTTTTGAGCCAGGTTGGGGTTTTTTGACACTTGTACTCCTTGCATTGATGGTGTTTGTGGTTGTGTTTAAAATAGAAGTGGTAAAAGTGTAAAAAAACCAAAACCTGTCTCAAAAGTGGCTCCCAAACCTAGCTCCCTAGGCTTACTTTGAGAGATGATATGATTCTAAAACAAAATAATAGCTTGTAAAAAAAAATTGAATTAGAAAAATCTCAAGGGTATGAGAATTACCCCATTCAAACATAATAATTGTACAATGTAATTTCATTTTTCTCAAAATACTCAAATCACATGGTTTTTCAACCTACATGACTTGAGTTGTGGGATTAAAGACGTAAAAGTCTTTTCATTTTCCTCAAACTTTAACCAAATCCATTATTTTATTTCAAAAATATCATTGGATTTCGATTATATTTTTCATCAGAAAAATCCTAAAAGACATGGAAAAAATTTATTCTTTCGAATCAAAATCATTATCCATTACATTTAACAAATGAAACCTTCTTTCGAAGTACTTCTTACAGTTTATTGTTCTATTTTACTTTCTTAATGAAACACAATCTAACTATCATTATACTTTCATGGGGCTCAATCTCTTCCCCTTGAGAGGAGAGATTAGCTCTCCATGAATAATGAGAATAAACTAAAAGTTAAAGGAAAAAGATAAATAATTGAGAAAGAGAAACAAAGATAGAACTTACTTCTTCAATGAAAAAAAATAAAATGTTGGAAAATAGTACATGCACTTCTCTACCTAGTAAAAATTTAAAGGCATGAACTACAACTACAAACACTCTAAAAAAAACTTTCTATTATGAACTCCATGTATGGGCTTTTTATAGGTAAAAAGGGTTTGAGTAAAATAAAGAAACATGGTTGAGTGAAACAAGTGGTTGAGTGGAACAAGAAAACATAGTTGAGTGAAAACAGGAAACATGGTTTCAGTTAAACAAGAAAACGTGGTTGAATGAAACAAGGAAAGGTGTTGGAGTTGAATAAGGAAACATGTCATGTAGAGATTTTTTATGATAAAGTTGGCTATGTGGACATCCAAATCTTCATGTTGATTTTCTTGAGATCTGTAGTTGTTGATGCTTTGTGGGCTTGACTACATGGGTCTTGGGATTAAAATTCTTTAGTCCTTATGCATGTGAACTCCCATTGGGCCTTATAGTTGTTGAATTTAGCCTTATTGTGCCACTTTGTGAATGATTTGAGATTTGTGCTTGAATTCCTACAAAATACACAAAATACATGTAATGAGATATTTTTATTGGATAATTGGACTTAACAATTGTATATTTAGGGGTGTAAAAATTGATGTTTTTTATGCTTACCACAGGTAAAGTCCAACCACCAAGCTGAGTCGAACCGATCGAGGAGTCTGAACGACCACATGGCCTAGCCGCAGAGGCGACCGCGGTTGCCCTTAACACGAGTCTAATCCTACTCCACCCAGACCACTTAATGAGGGCGGTGGAAAGGATGACTCAAGAATGACAACAGCGATTTGCTAAAATCCGAGATGACCCCAAATCCAAGAGCACGCCCGAGAGGGCGAAAACCCCCTGTAGAATAATAAAGAGCCTGCTGAGAAGGAGGTCTAGGAAAGGGTCACGTGGACCACACCCCGAGGATCAACAAGAACATGGTCGAGAACTAGTTTAGACTAGAGGCATCCGATCTTGATGTCCTATACGATCTCACAATCCCTTCATTTTCGAAGGAGATCATGAGTGCCCCTCTTCCCAAGAAGTTCGTCCCACCAAAGCTCGAGTTTTATGATGCAACTCAGATCTTTCCGACCACTTTCGCCATTACCATCACATGATGGCACTCAAAGAAAGTTTAGAGGTCATCCTATACCGAACATTTTCCACCAGCTTGAAGAACGCTGCGATGACATGGTTCCATAGTCTCCAACTCAGGTCCAATGGGTCATTCTAGGACTTGGCAAAGACATTCATTACTAGATTCGTCGGGAGCCAACGGATCAGAAAGGGGCCTCACTATCTGTTGAGCCTCATATAGAAACAGAGTGAGACCCTTTGAGAGTACATTACTCATTTCAACGACGAGCTGACATTGATCGACGGGTGCAGCATGACACATCAAACATTGTTTTTACCTCCAGCTTATGAAAATGTCAGGTTTACAACTACCTCACCTTGGAGCCCCTAGCAAATATAGTGGGATTGTTAGTGCTCAAAGGTACATCACCTTGGAGGAAATGTTGGCAGCTAGGAAGGGAGGAAGTGAGCTAAAACACTCCTCCACTGCCAAAGGACGAGGATAAAAAAAGGACAGTTCCAAGTGAAAACAAAGGCGAGAACTAGAGTGGGCTCAGCCAAGCAAAACTGTTCATGCCCAACGGCTCCAGGTACCCCTACTATACCCCGCTCAACTCCAGTCTGCTCGACACATTTTGTCCACCATTGAAAATGTGCAAACATCAAGTGGCCATCAAAACTCATAAGAGATCCTTCAAAACATGACAAGAGTTAGCATTGTTCTTTTCACAAGGAGACATGCCACAACACCAAGGATTGCAGGAGCCTCATAGATGAGATCCAATATTGGGTCCAAAGAGGACGACTAAAGGAGTTCATCGACCTTGGGGACGCATTCTCAAGGCGAAGGAACGACATAGTAAGTGGGAAACATGACTCCCGACATGGTATGTGTCTTCCACGGGACAAACAAGGAGATACAACACTTAAATCGCTCATTGAAGAAATCGGTTCGGGAACTTCAAGTCAGATCCAACTACCGACGCCAACTCATACAACAGGTACAAGATGAAAAAAAGACCCTGAACTTAACATTCATAGAATGGGACATGAAGGGTGTCCGCTTCTTACAAAATGACGCTTTAGTCATCTCGGTATCGATAACGAACTAGGAAGTGAGAAGATCACTGGTGGATACATGCAACTTCGTTACCATACTGTTCCTAGATGCATTCCTGAAGATGCAACTGATAGGAGGATAGATGACACTTTCTAATCAAGCCATGTTCGGCTTCAATGGAGTAAGCTACTACGCGGTTGGTAAAATCACACTGCTGATAGTCACAGGGCAGCCGGGCCTACAAAGGATCTTGATGACGGAGTTCTCGATCGAAGACGCCCACTCCGAGTACAACGTAAACTTGGGTTGACCTTGGTTACACCACATGGAGGCGAATCCACCCAGCATCAGTGCCTCAATTACTAGTCTGACAACGAAGTAAGGACAATCAGAGGAGACCAGACTATCGCTCTATAATGTCATTATGCCTCAACCAGATGGCTGAAGAATGGAGCACAAAGGCCCGAGAAACAGGATCTAGATGAAGAAACCTCGAATCCAGATAGTGAGGACCCACCTCCACCTTCGGACCTCGAACCTCCATCCAGCTCAGGGGAAAGGCCAAACTCTGGGCAGTTAGAGGAAGAAGTCGTAACAATATACCTGGACAATCCAACTAACACAAAAGCAGTCCAGATAGGATATAACCTCGATAAATCACTAGTAGATTAGTTGACAATTCTTTTAAAAGAGAATTAGGACGTCTTCGCTCAGACAATGAAAGAGATGGTGGGGATCAATCCCATAGTAATCACACATAAACTGCCAGTCAATCCTAACTTGAAACCTTTAGAAGGAAAAGAAGGCCAGTAGCGCCTGAGTACAATCGAGACATCAATGAAGAAGTATAAAGACTTCTAAACGCCGACATGATAAGGGGTCTCGCTACTCGGAATGGATGACGAACACGGTCCTAGTGAAAAAAAATAGGAAGTAGAGGGTCTGTGTGGACTATACTGACCTTAATAAAGCCTACCCAAAAGACAATTTCCATTATCTTGAATAGACCAGATTGTGGATGCGACATCGACACCGTCTGCTCAGTTTCATGGACGTTTACTCAGGCTACAATCAGATCAATATGCATCTGCCGAATTAGAAGAAAACCTCTTTCATAACGGACAGTGGCACATACTGCTATCGGGTAATGCCTTTTGCACTAAAGAATGCAGGGGCAACGTACTAGCGTTTGGTGAACCAAATGTTCAAAGAACAATCAGACAAACCATGAAAGTTTACATCGATGACATATCGGTAAGAAGCTTCCACAGTTTAGATCACCCTGCGGACCTCCAAGGAGCGTTCTCTCAACTCAAGAAGTATTGAATGAAGCTCAACTCACAAAAAACAATTTTGGGGTGTAATCAAGGAAATTCCTTGGTTACATTAGTCAACAAAAGGGGACAGAGGCTGATTCACATCATATTCAGACTCTTTTCGACATGAGACCTCCCACAAACATTAAATAAGTTACCGCCCACGAACATTAAAGAATTTAAGAGCCTGACTGGGAAGGTGACAACTCTAAACAAGTTCATCTCTAAATTTTCAAACAGATATCTCCCCTTCTTTAAAATCCTAAAGGGGAACAAAACATTCCTATGTGTAAAACAATGTGAACATGCTACCAAAGACTTGAAGATGGGAAGCACGAAACTGCTATCAAAACCTAGTCCAGGTGAGATGCTATACCTATACCTCTCAGTCTTAGAGCATGCTGTCAGTTCAACTATGGCATAGGAAGAAAAAGGGAGATAGAAGACTGTCCACTACATCAGTAAAACGTTCGCTAGGGCGGAAGCTAACTATCTTAATCTGAAAAAAACTAGTCTTAGCACTAGTGACTTCCTCAAGAAAGCTAAGAACCTACTTCCAAACTCACTTGATAATAGTCCCGATCGAGTATCCACTCCGATCGGTATTGCACAAGCCTGAGCTATCAAGAAGAATGGTTAGTTGAGCTGGGACATTTTGACATCCAATACGCTCCGAAAATAGCCATCAAGGCACAAGCACTAGCAGACTTCATCGCCGAGTTCACTAGGATAGGAAAACCGGGATTGAAAGACTAGCAAAGAGACGAGAACCTCGAAACGCTCCCACAAGGATGGATCTTGCGATGCGATGGATCATCCAAATTGAAGGGCTGCAAAGTGGGGATCATTTTGTACACCCCAGAAGGGGTCACCCTCTGAAAGACTATCAAATATGGCTTCTGTGCTTTAAACAACGAAGCTGTGTATGAAACCCTCCTAGCCAAGCTAAAGCTAGCTAGAGGAATCAAAATAGAAGAAATTAAATCACAGTGTTCAGCGACTCTCAACTGGTGGTCAACTAGGTGAACAGTGAATTCGATGTCAAATAACCCAAAATGATGGCTTATTGCGAGAAAACAATCAATACCAAGAAGTGGTTAAAGAGGATATTATTCCGCCACTGCTCCAAGACAGACAACAAGGAAGCCGACGACTTGGTCGGTGTCGTCCGCATAGAATGACTCTGACACACTCATTAAGTTCTCAGAGAAGTCATCCCTAAAAGAAGAAGGCATCCACGAAACTCTCTCCATTGATGTGGATACCAGTTCGATCACCCCCTGATCAGCTACCTAAAAGACGACTCTCTTAGTGGATAAGCTAGAGGCTCACAAGCGAAATTAGAGTAGTACGATACACTCTCCTCAATGACAGGTTGTACAGGAGATCAGCGATTGGCCCTCTACTCAGATGCCTGACCTCCAATGAGGCAAATAAATTCTCCTCGAAATTCATGAAGGAGTATGCGGGAACCACCCCGAAGGAACGACACTGGCTCATAAAGCCCTAACACTGGGGTACTATTAGTAAAAAAAGTAGCAAGAGGCCAAAGATTTGGTCCGCAAGTGCAATAAGTGTTAGAGGTATGCCCCGTACACACATATGCCTGCACAAAACCTGGTTCTAATTACCAGCCCATGACCCTTCGCCCCATGGGTCTGAGGCAATGGTTCTAATAAAATTAGCAATACCTACGTTTGGAATGGAGGAGTTTAGGATGGAGGACATCGATGAAGCTTTGAGAGTCGGCTTAGACTTACTCGAAGAAGGATAGACGGTGTTTCCATCAGAATTGCAGCATATTAATAAAAGATGGCCCCACATTACAACAAGAGCGACAAACCTCGAGAATTCAAAGTCTGTGATTGGACACTAAGGAAGACCCAATTGAACATAAGAGACCAAAAAGAGGGCAAGCTAAACCCAAACTGGGATAGTCCCTACAAGGTGATTACGATCAAAAGCTAGGAACCTACTGGCTAGAAAACCTGGATGGAGAACATCTGAAAAGGTCGTGGAATGTAGAACACTTGAAGAAGTATTATTAGTAAAGGTATTCTCTTTAAAGATTCACATTTCATATAATTCCATACCCAAGAACATGCCTAATTCGACTTCCAGACCACGATGGCACCCATGCGAACCGAACCAAGTCCATGGACTGTTGCAAGCAGGTGAGTCCCGTCCATGGATGACTCACTGTTCCTGAGATAGCTTAGCCGACCTCAGGACCACAATGACACAACTGCGGAATGGACCTAGCACGGATCAGACCTAGTCCGCTTTAGGAACCAAGGAGCTCCAGCGCGGATCAAACCCAGTCCATCATAAGTAGGCGAGTCCAGTCTACGTATGGCTCCACTCCAAAAGGAACATGGCTTGAATATGGGGGCCACAATGGCGCATAAGTGGCCAAGCCTAATCCTTTTCATGGTGATGATAGCTTGTCGCATAAGTGACCTAGTCCAGTACCTCAGGAACCAAGGAACTCCAGTGTAGACCGGACTGAGTCTACAGACAGTCCATCGTAAGCAGAAGAGTCCAGTCTCTAGACAACTCATTGCTCCCTAAGGAACCTGGCTTGAAAATGAGGGCCACAATGGTGCACAATCGACCAAGTCTAGTTCTTTTAAGGACGACGACAACTTGTCGTATAAGTGACCTAGTTCACCTCAAGAGCCAAGGAACTCCGGACCGGACCGGACCTAGTCCACGAACAGTCCATCGCAAGCGAGCGAGTCTAATCTTTGGACGGTTCACTACTCTATAAGAAACCGGGTCTGAATACGAAGGCCACAATGGTGCACAAGCGACCAAGCCTAGTCATTTTTAGGACGACAACTTGATGCATCAATGACCTAGTTCGCCCCAGAGCCAAGGAACTCAAGCACAGGCTGAACCCAGTCTATGGACAGTTCAACACAAGCGGGCGAGTCTAGTCCACGGACAACTCACCGCTCTAGAGATAACCTAGTCCTCTTAGTAACTAAGAGAACACACATGCTTATGAGTCCAGTTCACAGACGACTCAACGCATTCAATCGTTCCAGTCCATACGAACTAAGGCAATGCCTTGACCACCAAGACTCAACTAAACAATGAGTTAGAATATGATTCAGAATCTAGTCCTAAAAATAC
Source organism: Berberis thunbergii (assembly GCA_003290165.1). NCBI lineage: Eukaryota > Viridiplantae > Streptophyta > Magnoliopsida > Ranunculales > Berberidaceae > Berberis > Berberis thunbergii. Next base: position 32,887 of record QNQO01010002.1, on the reverse strand, counting down.
TATTTCAGTATCACTCCAATTCTACATAGAGCTAAGTAGCAGTACGTCAACATGTCAATGCCTACTAAATAAGCAGGCAACCCGCAAGGCATGACTCACCTATATGAAGATCACTCTTCAGTGACTTCACTATCATTAGCGATTCAGATTATTTTCCCAAGAGAACTACACAGGCTGAATTAGGACCACACACATCTCCAGGCCAGTCCAACCCCTACTTAAAGTTAAAATTGTCTCATCTTTTTTGTCAGTTCAGAAGATTTGTTCGCACAAGCCAATATATTTCACAATCATTCAGAGCATACAAGAAAAATGAATTCCAAAAGCAAACATGATTGATTATCAAAAAGTTGTTACAAACTTGACCAATTGGCCATTACAAAAGTGTATACATTACAAATATATGAGTTTGGTGCAAAATAAGGCACGAGTAAGAATCCGTTGGAACACACGTCAAGGCTTTGTTCCACCAATTTTCCTTTCAGAAAAGAACTTGGAAGTGAAGCAAAAAGGAACAATCACCCAAAGTTGGTTGATGGTATTATCTCCAAATTGGATGGCGAAAGACGTTGTGGGAGCACCAGAAGATCGAAGACAAGCTTGGCCCCTAAGGGGAAGTTCGTACTTCTTCCCCGCGACGTAAGAAGGAATTGGAGGTCTCATGGAACTAATGGAAGCTCACTCAAACCAGGTGGCATCATCCAATAGCAAGTCTTGTTAAGACTCATTGTTGCAAATGTCAGAAAATTCGGAGACTCCACTAATGGAGATCCTCCTTCATCCTCTGGAAAGGTTGAATCACATTATCTGGAAAAACACATTTGAGGAACAAGTTCTACATGCTCATGGCAATGCCTGACCCTATGAGAACGACCCTATATATAGGCACGACTGTTCACAGAAGGAGGTCACCCAACAATCGCGTCAACATTAAATGCTACGAGGGGAATAAATGGGCGATAATTTTGAGTACAACCGCACTAGTCCAGATTCATCAAATTAATGGAACTGTATGCATCCCCATTAACTAGGAGGGGAGTAGCTGATGAGACATCAAATTGTCATCAATCACAACCGTACATGTCGCATGGGCTAATCCTAGCACGTAAAAGGCTTTAGCGCAATCTCAAGCGGACCCTTATTCAAGATTATTGTTTAGCTCATAAGTCAGGCGTCCAGGCCCAAGGCACGCCAATCCCAAAGGCACAGGTCTTAAAATGGTACTGGATTTAACCCTTGCTCATTTTTGCAAGTTAGATATCATTGAGATCAGCGATGACAGATTTGAACGCATCAACTTCTAAACATAATAAAAAAATGTTTTTTTTGTAGTGTTGGATTCAAAGAGCTTTAAAGTCCCACCCTCTATATTGTTTGAACCGTCATCAGTTGTGAGTTTTATATTTCTTGGTTATAAAAACTAGAGAGCCAGGACAGCACCAGGGTGGCTTCCTGTACGTGGGATTGTGTTCGAATGAGGGGTATTGAGCATATCTAAAATGATGGAGGGTATTTGACGCCAGACAGAATAGCGATTATCCTGCAGGCTAGTTCAACAGACAATTCATAAGGAAAAGATACAAGAGATTTGCCCAAAAACACAGAGAAATAACTCTAATGTTCAATTAAATTATTCAAATTAAAGGTATACTACAATATTGATGAAGAACTCTATTTATAGTTCTCAAATAACTTGAATAATAAGCAGCCTATTCCTAAATTAGAATCAAATACAAAAATAACAAGCAGACTATTCCTAAAAAAAAGTAAAGCCTAATCCTAAAAGGAAAACTGACTATTCCTAAAAGGAAAAGTAGAATCAAATACTAAAATAACAAATAGTCTATTCCTAAAAAAAAAAGTAAAGCCTAATTCTAAAAGAAAACTAAAAAGACTCCTAATTAAATTAAAAGATTACGAATAAGTTATTTAGTAAATAACTTTGAGAGCAAATTAGAAACCCTCCTGCATCAGTTGCCTCGGGTTGGAAAAAACTCGTCCTCGAGTTCACAACAGCTTCATCAGAATCCTCTGGCGGCAACCCAGGAAAAAGATCATCTGGTATCAAGTCAGAAAACTTTGCTAGCAATTGCTGGACCCCCACTGACAAATCCGAAATCACGTTTGCTGCACTATCGCTACAAGGCAGCATAGCATAGACCACATCTCCACGCACAATCTCATCTAAAAACCTGGCTTCCAATAATGCTACCTATGATATGGCATCAATTTTAGACACGCGGAACTTCTCAATTTCCTCTCGCAGGTCAACTTTCATTCGCGCCAAATTTTCAACTTTCCTTTCAGCTCTCGCAATCTGGGTAAATCTTTCCATTGCCACACACTGAGCTTTACTTTCTTATTTCTGAGCAGTGACTGCTTCTGCTCGAGCTTTGTTAGCCATATCAGTTGCTCTTTTCGCTTCCCTTTCAACAATTTTACACCTTTCTAGGGCCTCCTCAAACCTTTTAAATTCAGATAAGTACTTCTCCTCCAGAGGGATCTTCTCGTGTTCTAGTATCCTGGCCTCTCTCTCAAAAGATTGAGATGTCTCCTTTGCAGATTCTAAATTCCCACCTAACTCCCTAATTTTAATTTTCAAGTTTGATGCCTCCAAATCATAATTCTTCACTTTGGATTCAACAGCCTTCAACTCTAAACTCAAAATTGTCAACCGCTGCTCAGACTGCTCAACTTTTGTTGTCAAATCTTTAATTTCGTCCTCCTTTTCTACAAAGTGGCAGAAAACTCTGTCCTCAAAGCATCTTCTCTTAGTTGAGTCTGCTTGTTTGTACGCTCTTGCACTGTGGCAACCTTTTCCAAAGCTGCCTTAGTTTCACTAGCAGCTATGTCAAACTTCCGCTTCCACTCTGCTGCCTCCTCCGGAGCTGATTGAGCATGTTCCCATGCAGCAGCTAACATAGACTGGACGTAGATCTTAGTGTCGCAATCTCTGCATGTACTTGTTCTTCTACTACCTTTTGCTTTGAATAAACCTATTCAAATTTTCTTTTCCATTCTAACGAATCCTGTTTGGCATGATCTCTATCCTTCAATATCGTTGAACATCTCTCTTCCAAATAGCTGACTTTGCTCTGTAAATTAGTTATACAGCTCATGTAATCATCTATCGATTTTGTGCCTTGCTTCAATGAGTGAAGTCGTTGAAATAAGGTTTGAGTGTAGTTGGCTTTGCCATGCCTGTATCGTGATCGCCTCAACTATTCCCACCACGCAGATGCTCTGCCTTTGAGTTTGATGGCGACCAATTTCACTCTGACACGATCTGGGACTTTTTTATACTAAAAAATACGCTCTACTTCATGCAACCAATCGATGAATCCTTCATCCTGTAACGTACCAAAAAACTCGGGTAGATCCACTTTGAATCCAAGGTCTCTATGACGATCCTCCCGACTTTAGCACTCCCAGAATTAAGCACGATTGTGATACGAGTTTTCAAAACTAGAATAAGAATCGTGATCTTCCATCTCACGATTACCGAAATTCTACGCCGTTAGACGTTGGGTTAACTCTGGATTTGTCTCTGTAAATTCTCAATCATCACATCCCGAACGTTACGATCACGGTGTGGGGCTTCCTCGTTTGGAATCTGCCCACGACGACCACGACCACCAACCATGAAAACTGATGAAATCTCACCCCAAGAAAATGTTGAAGCTCTGATACCAACTGATGCTGGACAGAATAACGATTATCCTGCAGGCTAGTTCAACAGACAATTCACAAGGAAAAGATACAAGAGATTAGCCAAAAAACACAGATAAATAACTCTAATGTTCAATTAAATTATTCAAATCAAATGTATACTAAAATATTGAGGAAAAACTCTATTTATAGTTCTCAAATAACTTGAATAATAAGCAGCTTATTCCTAAAAGTAGAGTCAAATACTAAAATAACAAGCAGACTATTCCTAAAAGAAAAAGTAAAACTTAATCTTAAAAGAAACTGTTTATTCCTAAAAGAAAAAATATAATCAAATACTAAAATAACAAGCAGTCTATTCCTAAAAGAAAACTAAAAAGACTCCTAATTAAATTGAAAGATTACAAATAAGTTATTTAGTAAATAAATTTGAGACCAAATTAGAAACCCTAAAAATCCTCCTGCATCAATATTGGGTCTGCCTTGGCGCAGTCTTGACCTGGCTCTCTAGACAAGTTCTTCTCAATTGCTAGTGAATTGGGCTCGTAACATGGGACAACATCCATGTTTGTGGGTTGTGTGTAGTTCGGTTTGGAGATCTCGAAGGGACTTTGTATCACGAAAAATTTCAAATTGTTGCACGAACTTCCATCCAAGTGATATTGAGGTAGGGATGGCAACGGGGCGGATTTGGACAAATCCATCCCCGCCCCGTTGGAGATCATGGATATCCAAATCCGCCCCGAATATCCGTTTAGCAATATTTTGTAAAACCATCCCCGAACCGAATGGTTTGGTGGATATCCGCCCCGCCCAAAAACCCGAAAAAAAACAGATTATTAAATATCAAAAGAATAACAAATTCTCATATAATAAAAAAAACAGATTATAATTATCGAATCACACCACACAAAAAAACAGATTACAATAGATTTGGTTTTTGTGAGATCTTACAAAAATTACAAAAAATTCCAGAAATTACAAACCATACACCAGAAATTACAAACAATACAAAAATTAACCAAAAAAAATTAACAAAAAAAAAATTAACAAAAATTCGATCTCTGAGATCAGATCGTGATCATATCAGATTTGATCAGATCTTGATCTTGATCAGATCTTCACAGATCTTCATCTTTTTCAGATCTTGATCTTTTTCGATCTCAGATCTCGATCTCGATCTCGATCTCGATCTCAGTCTCGGATCTGATCTCGATCTGGATCTTGATCTCTGGAAAAAGAGAGGAACTGAGGAAGAAACCCTTTTGATCTTGATGGAGGATCTCGGCGTCTCGCGGTGTGAGGGGAGGTTGCTCGAAGGGAGGTCGGTCGAAGGGAGGTCGCTCCTCGCTCGCGGCCTTCGCTGAGTCGGTCGAAGCCTTCGCTGAGTCAGTCGAAGGGAGGGAGGTCGAAGTCTTCGCTGAGTCGCTCGAAGGGAGGGAGGTCAAAGCCTTCGCTCTTGCTGTTTTGAGGGAGAAGAAGGGTGAAGGGAGGGAGACGAAGTCGCTCTCGCTCGGTCGCTCATCTGGTATGAGAGCTCAGGGTTTTTTTTTTTGTTTCAGAAGTGAAAGTGATTGAGAGAGATACGTGAGAGGCGAGAGGTTGATGTAAAATTTTTTTTTTCAGTATATAAAGGGTTGAGGGTATTTTTGTAATATCAACATTTAAACGGATATCCGTGGGGCGGATATGGCCAAATCCGTATCCGCCCCGAATATTTAATGGATGTTGTTTGGATATCCGTATCCGCCCCAAAAACCGTTTAGGCATATCCAAAACCGCCCCAAACGGATTGGGTGGAGCGGATATCCGTGAAAATCCGCCCCACTGCCATCCCTATATTAAGGCAACCCCCAACACCACTCAATCCCAGCCCTGGACTCGGTAAACTTAGGAAGTAGCTCGACCACGTTCAGAACATTCTGGAATTCGCATCGCACAATTTCGCTCTCTCGCTTTACCCACATAATAATTCCAATAAAAAAACCAATCCATTGGAACTCTCCAGAAGCAAAGTAAGAGGGAAAATCGTTGGTCTTCCAAAGTCAACCATTGGTTGCATGGAATCCTATGCCATGGGAATCCATGAGGGGACCACTACATTTTAGGCTAATTGATATATCACTCCACATTTACCATTTGACCACCATTTGATTTTGTGATCAATGGTGGGAATGGAAGTCCCATGAACATGGGAATCTCACTCCTTACTCCCAAGGCATGTGATTCTCATGTTCATGGGACTTTCATTCCCACCATTGATTACAAAACCAAATGGTGAATGTGAAATGATATATCAATTTAGCCTAAAATGTAGTGGTCCCCTCATAAATTCTCATGACATAGGATTCCATGCAACCAAACACACCCTGAATGGAATAGAACACACTAGAAACCTTTCTTCTTCTTCCCTATAAATGACCCCCTCTCCTTCTCTTCTCACCAATTCACAAAAATAAAAAAAAAGTTCTCTGTTTACTCTGTTTTCTTTCTGTTTTAGTTGTTCGTTTTCTTAGAAGCAGAATCAGTAATAGCGGACGTGAAGATGGCAGACGGTGAGACCTTCGCCTTCCAAGCGGAGATCAACCAGCTGCTCAGCCTAATCATCAACACATTCTACAGCAACAAGGAGATTTTTCTCCGAGAACTCATCAGCAATTCCTCCGACGCCCTCGACAAGATCCGCTTCGAAAGCTTGACTGATAAGAGCAAACTTGACGCCCAGCCTGAGCTCTTCATCCGCCTTATCCCCGACAAGGTCAACAAAACTCTCTCCATTGTCGACAGCGGCATCGGGATGACCAAAGCAGGTAACAACAGAGATACCCAGTCTTTGCTTTATTGATATTTTTTGTGTTTCGTGGCCTGGGTATTGTATTGATTGATTAGTTATTGTGTTTTGAAGTCTGGGAATTGTACTGATTGATTGATTGTTTTGATTATGGTAGACTTGGTTAACAATTTGGGGACGATTGCGAGGTCCGGAACCAAGGAGTTCATGGAGGCATTGCAGGCAGGGGCTGATGTGAGTATGATTGGTCAATTTGGGGTTGGGTTTTACTCTGCTTATTTGGTTGCAGAGAAGGTTATCGTGACGACCAAACACAATGATGATGAACAATATGTTTGGGAGTCTCAAGCTGGAGGGTCTTTCACTGTTACTAGAGATGTTAATGGGGAACAGCTGGGGAGAGGAACCAAGATCGCTCTCTTCCTCAAGGAAGATCAGGTAAATTTATGGTTATTTTCTTGTTAATGCAATGTAGGTTGGTTGTGTGAGGATTTTAGTTTCAGTTTGCTATTTCTGTAAAAACTCGATATTGCAATGTAGGTAAGTTGTGTTTGAAATTGTTATTGGAATGATTGTTGGATGTTTTATGCCATAATTTTTATTTGTGATTTGTTAAATGAATGTTCAAAATTATTTCATGAAAAAAATAAAAAATTTCACCCCTAATGCATTAGAACGCATTGTTCAAAATTAATGAATTAATCGATGCTACATTTATTTATATAATTGATGTTAGATTATGAAACACCACAATCTGAATTGAAATTGATTAAATGATTTGTTGGCTACTTGAGTTCCAATTTGAAATATTATTTTTTTATGTTTAAAATGGAGATTCTGATTGATTTTGTTATTTGGTTTAGATTGAATATTTGGAAGAGAGAAGGTTGAAGGACCTAGTGAAGAAGCATTCAGAGTTCATTAGCTATCCCATTTACCTCTGGACTGAGAAGACAACTGAGAAGGAAGTTAGTGATGATGAAGACGAGGAAGAAATCAAGAAGGAAAAAGAGGGAGATGTTGAGGAGGTCGATGAAGATAAGGAGGAGACCAAGTCGAAGAAGAAGAAAGTTAAGGAGGTTAGCCATGAGTGGGAGCTCATTAACAAGCAGAAGCCTATTTGGTTGCGAAAGCCAGAGGAGATAACCAAAGAAGAGTACGCAGCGTTCTACAAGAGCCTAACAAATGATTGGGAGGATCACCTGGCTGTGAAGCACTTCTCTGTTGAGGGGCAGCTTGAGTTCAAGGCAGTGCTATTTGTACCAAAAAGGGCTCCGTTTGATCTATTCGATACCAAGAAGAAGTTGAACAACATTAAGCTACATGTTCGGAGGGTGTTCATCATGGACAATTGTGAGGAGCTCATACCTGAGTACCTCAGTTTCGTGAAAGGTGTGGTTGATTCTGATGATCTCCCTTTGAACATCTCTCGTGAGATGTTGCAGCAGAACAAGATTCTCAAGGTGATCAGGAAGAATCTGGTGAAGAAGTGCATTGAAATGTTTAATGAGATTGCTGAGAACAAGGAAGATTATAATAAGTTCTATGAAGCATTCTCAAAGAATTTGAAGTTGGGTATTCATGAAGATGGCCAGAACAGGTCTAAGCTGGCTGAGTTGCTTCAATACCAATCAACCAAGAGTGGTGATGAGTTGACAAGTTTGAAGGACTATGTGACTAGAATGAAAGAAGGGCAGAAGGATATCTACTACATTACTGGTGAGAGTAAGAAAGCTGTCGAGAACTCTCCCTTCTTGGAGAAGCTCAAGAGGAAGGGATATGAGGTCTTGTTCATGGTTGATGCCATTGATGAATATGCTGTTGGTCAGTTGAAGGAGTATGATGGGAAGAAGCTTGTGTCAGCGACTAAGGAAGGGTTAAAGCTCGAAGATGAAACAGAGGAAGAGAAGAAGCAAAGGGAGGAAAAGAAGAAATCCTTTGAGAACTTGTGCAAGACCATTAAGGATATTTTGGGAGACAAAGTGGAGAAGGTGGTTGTGTCTGATAGAATTGTGGACTCTCCTTGTTGTTTGGTGACTGGGGAGTATGGGTGGTCTGCAAACATGGAGAGAATCATGAAGGCTCAGGCTCTGAGGGACAGTAGCATGGGTTCTTACATGTCTAGCAAGAAGACTATGGAGATCAATCCTGACAATGTGATCATGGAGGAACTGAGGAAGAGAGCTGAAGTTGATAAGAACGATAAGTCCGTGAAGGATTTGGTGATACTATTATTTGAAACAGCATTGTTGAGTTCTGGTTTCAGTCTTGAGGATCCAAATACCTTTGGATCAAGAATTCACAGGATGCTGAAGTTGGGTCTGAGCATTGATGAGGAGGAGGCTCCTGCTGAGGACGCTGACATGCCATCACTGGAGGAAGATGCTAATGAGGAGAGCAAGATGGAAGAAGTTGATTAAAGTCTTTTAGTGTTCTTTTAGTTGCTGGTGGATTCAGGTTAGGTGGAGTGTTCAGATGTCATGGAAAGTGACCCTCTTTGAGTTTTGTTTTTGCTGTTAAAACTGTTGGTCAACCATGTTAGTTGAGTACACTCTTGTATGTCAGTTTCTAAAGAGTTGCTGATCAATATATTCAATTTGATGTTCAAAGCACTTGCTCTCTTTAATTGTCTGACCCTAGAGACTATTGATGAAAACTCTATTTGCTATCTTAATGGCAATAAAACATGGATCCATCTCAACTAGGCACATTTCCGATTCCTAAATCATTTATGCAAATTCAAGAAACTAATAATGATATGATCTGTATATAAATGAACGAATTCCTGAATCATTTATGCAAATTGAAGAAACTAATAATGATGTGGTCTGCATATAAATGAATAAACTCTGCTTACATGACTGATGTTTATTTTCAATGAATTTGTTTCACAATTTTGCAACTAGACTGGTGTTAAACTTTACAACAATCTTCATGCTGGATGAACAACCAATAATTTGCGGGAAAAAAAAAAAAAAAAAAAACTTGACATTGTTGGTACAAGCTTACTATGAATGTTTGACACAGATTATTCAAGCTCTGTTTTGTCCATCTCCAAACTTTCATCCACTTGAGTGTTAACCTCTGTTATCTCCATGTCTGAACTTTTATCCAGTTGAGTGTTACCCTTGGCTTGAAACATTTCCATAGGATAACACGTTTCCTTTTCTGATTCTGTAACTTGGATGTTGTATAGATAGAACTTAGCAACTATCAAAAAGAAAATGAAGTTGATAACATTCAGCATGCCACAAAATCCGTAGTAATAACCTAATTGAGACAATTTTATGTTTTCTGGATTTAACCATTGATAGCCATAGTCACGTACACCATCTAACACAGATGTAACTAGAAAAGTACCCAAGGAATTTTCAACTCCCCAACTACTACTGTAGTAAGAACTCCCTAAACTTTTCATGCTCTCAGGTGCTTGATCATAGAAGAATTCGACCTTTGCTACCTCTAAAAATGCTCCTGCAACTCCCATCAAAGCAAACAGAGGAAGTAGTAAAAAAACGGTTGGTGGGGCAGATTCAGTTTTATGTCTGTCAACTCTTAGTATCATGTTTTCAGTTAGGCAAGCCATGACTATGAGAACGATATGAAAGACTATACCAATGCCCATTCTTTGCAACAAAGTGATCCCTCTTGGATTTTGGGTGCATCTTCTGATGGCCGGAACGAAAAGTAAGTCGTAGATAACAATACTGATTAACGTGAAAGTTGTCACAATTAGAGTGAGACATGAAATTGGGATTTGGAAATTATGTACCATGGTTCTGTCTAGGGTGGATCCTTGCTTGATAAATAGTACGACAACATAGCTTGACAAGGAAGTGGGTATGCATGTCACAAGCAGAATTGGGATCATTTTAATCATCTGCTTGGTTTCCTCTACTTGGGTTACTGGGCATAGATTCCTTGGGCTAGTTACACTGCTCTTTATTGCAGCTTTGTCGAGGATTCTGTAAGCGAAATGTTTAATGGCAACATGTCAATGATGTAGGTAAAAACTAGCTGAAAAATACCTGTGTAAAGAGTGACGAGGAGGAGAAAAACTGACCTCAATGAGGGAGTGTGACTAATCCTATAGTTCCCAGTTTTTGCATACTCATCCAGACCCAATTCATAAAGGTCATTGGGGTCACTAGGGATAGGTAAGCTCCACTTCCTCAGAGCAGCCATAAGTACTCTAGCCATCCTTAAGAAGGGACTCCCAGATGGCACCTTGTGCCTATAAAATGGAGTGCCCACCAGGAACACTATTACGGAAACGCTTAACCCAAGAGTAGCGATGGAGTAACCAAGGGTCCAGCTAATTTCTTCTTGTAGGCGTTTGATGAAAACGCTTGCATAAGGGGACAAAAATAGGATACTAAACATCCACCAGTTAAAGAAGGACAACTTTTGGCACCTCTCTTTCGGCTCAAAATCATCGAACTGGTCTGCACCCAAGGTTGAGATGTTGGCCTTGGTTCCACCTACTCCAATTGAGATTATGTGGTGTGCTAAATAAACGAGCCCAATTTGACACGGAGAGGCCTGTTTGTGGCAGTCCACAAGTGCAACCCCAGGCCCACATGTTGGTCTCAATCCTGGTATGGAGACTGCAACGATCAATAAGAGCATTCCCTGTGTGCTTGTGGAAATTAATATGAATATTGTAAAAACTAAAAGCTATTAATAAAACCTTTTCATCATAGTTGAGTGATGGAAGTAAGTGCATTACCACTAAATAGATGGCTGATGAGACCACAATTGTCCAGTATCTACCAAAATGGGCGTCGGCAATGTATGCACCCACGATAGGTGTGATAAACACACTACCAAGCCAGACGATCATCACATTTTGTGTAGATGATTGCATTTCTTGATGTAGCTTTTCTTTCAAATAAAACCCACCCAAAATTTAGTGCAACTGCATTGAAAGCCATTCTTTCAAATAGCACATATCCTAGAGAAATCCACTTCAACAAATAAGAAACAAGTTGTTATTGAATAAAGTATTCACAGAGAAGTGATTTAACCCCATGGGGTGCCTTACCTACAATGAAGAAACAAGCCTTCCATCTTCCTCCTTTTGATCTTTCAGATGGGAAACCCTTAAGATCTACTGTGCCATCATGTGTGAAGTCATCTCTACCAAACCCCGTAGCCATGTTGGTGCGAGCGAGAAGATGGAGATTTGGAGTCACTTTGGAGAACATGTATTCTTTTCTCAACTACTTGTCTGTTGATTTCTTCAAAGTATGTTGGTTATTCTTTCTTTTTGTCATCTAATAATATTTGCGGCTGTGGGATATTAATCTGCTAAAAAACAATACTCATAGCCACCCAAAAGTTGGTGTGTTCATATTATGAGCTTGATTACAAATGATCTCTTCACTAATATTTTCTTATTCTACAGAAGATTTGGAATTAAGTTAAACTTTGCAAGCATAACCTATTTCCCATATTCCTCATTCTACAGAACATCAGCCACTTCTGAAATTTCTAGCCTAGTTAGTCTCATAGAAGGTGGAAAGCAAGCACAACAGCTTTGTAGGTAACCAACACAGATGAGATTATAGTGTTATGTCAAGTTCATAAGTAGGGGCCAAACATATCTGACGTAGCTAGATCTCGGTTGTGCTACAGAATAACACAATGTATTGGATTTTCTACTGGCTGATGCATTACTTGATACTGCATTTTGATCACTGAAATCCATCATCAAATTTGAATGAACACAAATTTCATATTTTTTTTTATTGAGACAATCTGCATTAATTGAGAGTGCAGATTTATAGTATATCAAATGAAAGGCAGGTGTAGCATTCGTTATTAAGGGGCCATGGACCATTGAGAGTGGACTTACAATCCCGGGGCCTTTACAAATTTTGCTCTTACAAGTTTTTTTTTTTTTTGAAAATTTTTTTTTTTTTTGAAAGGCAAACAGGATTTTTATAGGATCCCAAAACCCATAAAGATGCCGCAAGCTGGGTTTGAACCCATGACCTAGTTGTACCATCCGCCAAGCTCTAACCGTTGAGCTGTCATGTCATTGGCTCTTACAAGTTTAACTACAGGCTAATTACATTCACGTCTTGGGCTCTTACAAAATTGGCATTAGGGAACTCTATCTCTGTAGTAGAAACGATATACAAGAGGACCTCAGAAAAAGGAGGAATAAGCACACAAACAAAGTTATCCTGCAAGGACTCTTGTTGTTCTGTTGACTTCTCTAAAATTATTACAGCTCCCCTTATTTCATTCATTCAACATTCTATGATACCATATCAAATGTACTATTCAAACTCATGATACTTATTTACAAATTTGAACCCTCATCTAGTCAAGTGTCATCCTCGGTGCGAAACATATCTGTGCAATAAGGTGGCTCCTTTTCTTCCGTAACTTCAAAGTTGTACACATATGCTCTAACAATAATGAGAAAGAATACCAAGTTAATAAAACTCGCTATAGCATAGAAACCATAGAAGTAGCCCATCTGAGACAATTTAAAGCTTCCCAGTGTCCACCAGTCGTGGAAATTCCTATTTGAAACAGTAGACAAGCTTGACATTAGAACAGTTGTCAAGAAATTTCCAACCCCAAACTACTGGTGAAGTAAGAAGCCCCAAGGCTTTTCATCCCCTCCGGTGCTTGATCGTAGAAGCACTCGATCTTCACTACCTCTAAAAATGCATCAGCAACTCCCAGCAAAGCACACTGAGGAAATAGTATAAACATTGTTGATTGGGCACTTTCATATCTTGCGTAAAACTCGTCACTCACAACATCTACCACATGTTTCTTATTTTCAGTTATATAAGCTATGACCATGATGATGATTTGCAATATCTTATATAAGTTATATAAGCGATGCCCATTTTTTGTAACAAGGTGATACCTCGGGGTTTTGTTGTATATCTTCTTATTGTTGGAACAAAGAATTGGTCATAGATGACGATGCTAATTAATGAGCAGATTGCTATAAATGAAGCTAGATATACAGGAGGAATTTCAAAGTGACTTCCAATCTTTCTGTTGAGAGTGGCTCCTTGCTGGAGAAAGAGCATGTGTGAGTGAGCTGTAATCATGCTGGGTATGCAAGTTACAAGCAGAATTGGGAGCATTTTGATCATTTGCTTGGTTTCCTCTATTTGGGTAACAGGGCAGAGCAGCCATGGGCCAGTTGGGCCAATCTCTACTGCAGCTTTGTCAAGGATCCTGTTGGAAATAGAGTTGCTAGTCAAGAAATTATGCGACTGACCCCTAACTAGAGGACCGCCTCAATCCCCAGCTTTTAGTGATGAATTGAGATGTGTATTAATCCCTACGTAAACTACTTGTTTGTAAAATGCACGCATGTGTTTCAGGCCTAACTAGGAACCATATATATATAGTCCATGGCCCTACTCAATCAGTAAGTAAAGAAGAGAAAAAGCTGACCTTAATGAAGAAGTGTTACCAATGCTATATTTTCCAGCTTTTGCATACTCGTTCAAGCTCAACTCATGAAGGTCCCTGGCGTCATTAGGGACAGGTACCTTCCACTTTCTTAGGGAAGCAACAAGTACTCTAGCCATCTTAATGAAGGACTTGATGGCACTTTGTGCCGATAAAAGGGTGTACCCACCAAGAACACTGAAACTGAAATTGTCAGACCTGTAGTAAGGAGGGCATAACGAAGGTTCCATCCGACATTGTCTTGCAAGTAAATGAGGAAAGTGTTTCCCAAGAGGGTGCCAAAGAAAATGCTAAATATCCACCAATTGAAGGACAGTTTTTGGTCCCTCTCTTTGGGATCGAAATCGTCAAATTGGTCTGTGCCAAAGGTTGAGATGTTGGGCTTGCTTCCACCTCTTCCAATGGTGATTATGTTGAGTGCTCAGTAGAAAATACAGATTTGAAATTTGGAGGCTCGTTTGTTGCAGTCTCCTTCCACAATCTCTGGCCGACATGTTGGAGGACTCAATCCTGGTATCGAGACTGTAAGGGTCAACAAGAGCATTCCCTGCGTAATTACAACAGTGAATATACCAAATCGTATGATATATCGTTGAAGCAATTTAAAAAGTTTAGCTTCAAGTGCACTTAAGTAGCCTAAAACGTCGTATACAGGATCATCACTACAAAAAAAACATCAATAGCTACAAATACTGAGACGGAATAAAAAAACCGTCACTAATTAAAAGCTTTGCGACAGAAAAAACCGTCACCAAATCTTTTTGTAGCTGTCAACACCCAAAATTAAATTATAAATACTGTGATTGATTGTGACGGGAAACCCGGCGCTAAATTCAGAAAAATCGTAGCGAATTAAAGCATTAGCCACGGCAAATAAACCGTCGTTAAGTCTTACAAATAAAAATCATTAGCTACGGTATTAGCCGTCCCTAATAGATTTTGAAAAAAAAAATATTTATACAAAAATAAAACATTTAGCCACGGCAAATGAGCCGTCGCTAAGTCTTACAAATAAAAATCATTAGCTACGGTATACGCCGTCCCTAATGGATTTTTTGAAAAAATATATATATATATACACAAAAAACATTTAGCCACAGTAAATGGGTCGTCGCTAAGTTTTACAAATAAAAATCATTAGCTACGATATTAGCCGTCCCTAATGGATTTTTTTAAAAAAATACACATATAAAAAAACATTTAGCCACAGCTAATGAACCGTCATTAAGTCTTGCAAATAAAATCATTAGCTACGGCATTAATCGTCCCTAATGGATTTTGAAAAAAAAATACATATATACAAAAACATTTAACCACGACAAATGAGCCGTCGCTAAGTTTACAAATAAAAATCATTAGCTACGGTATAAGCCGTCTCTAATGGAATTTTGAAAAAAAAATATATATATATATATACACACAAAATATTTAGCCACGGTATATTTGCCGTCGCTAAACTAGCAACAATAGGTTTATCCCAATGCTTCTTTCAATTGATGTTTTCTTTTTCTATGTAATTTATGTTGGAAAATCATTTGACTAATCATCAGAAACAAAAGTCCATTTTGGGGGTGAGGAACAGAAGGATAGGTGTAGATTTTGGTGATCTCAAGGGTATTTTGGGGAACTTTGTGCAGGGTGTTTTCTTGCCTTTCGATCTGATTAAGGGGAGATCTGAATTGTCAGGGGGGGGGGGGGGGGTCGTAACACACAACCATGCATGGCTTTGCAACCAGGCGTGAATCCCTTGGCTGGCATGGAGGTGGCTTAGTCGAGGTTGACAAACCTCCTTTGTCAACCGTGCAAGTGTTGGGCATGGCAAAAAAGGCAATGTTTGACGATGCCCCCGTAAAGGGGATAAGGTTTAGGAAAAAAGGAAACTTGATGTTGTCTCTGACGATTTCTAATGCGACTGCGGGTGAAATCTATGTCGAGAAGTACATGATCGTACTAAAGTTCTCGAGTTATCGAACGTCCTTGGAAGCAATTAGAGAGACGATTAATAAGTCATAGGGGATAGTAGGGGAGTTAACCATGGGGTTGTTAGACCCGAGGCATCTAATAGTTCCGGTTCAATCTAAAGTAGAAGTAAAAAAAAAAAAAGCTCTATAGATATTCGTACATAATTCGAGGAGTTAGGTTTAAGGCTTTCCTATGGCATCAGGGTTTCAGTTTGAAAGAGGATCCAGCACGGGTAGATTTACCCAGATCACTGGAGATTTCGTATTGCCTACAAAGGGCGGTCAGATCCTACTTAGACAACAAGGACTTTCAGAAGAAGTCTAAGTAGCTTTGATGTCGATCTCGCGAGAAATTAAGTTTGTACAGATTGAATAGAAACTCAAGCTCAATGAGGCCGAAAAATCACAATAAGGAACAAAAAATATCTCTGAAAAGGTAAAGGTAAAACTCCCCCCAAAGCATGCTTATATAGGTTTGGCGCGAAGGGAAGATGTTTACGTAACCGCTGCATAAACATTAAATGCAACATGGAAGCCAAAAAGCTCCAAAAATATGCCATCATGGCATACCATGAACCCCCACATGCTGTCAGTTAGTGGCTTAGCACGTAAACCCACTAACTAGGAGGAGTAGCGAATGAGACATCAATCAATCATATGATCATAGTTGTACACGTGGCATGGGCTAACCCTAACACGAGAAAGGCTTCAGCGTAGTCCCATGCGGACCCATTCATAAATTGTTGTTTAGTTTGTATGTCAGGTGCCCAGGTCCAAGACACGGCAGCCCAAGAGGCATGGATCTTAGGGCTTGGCCCAGGACAATAAGGCCCGAACACAGATCTCAGAGTTGTCATAGGACCTAGATCCACTTGCACGAAATCAGTTCTTAGCCAAATCAAACATTGAGTCCTAAACAAAGCCAAGTGCCGAAGAGACTCAGTCATGCACATGTAAGATCTTATGCGAGATCTCCTCCCTCAATCGCAGAGACAGTTGTGGAGGATCACTCACTATAAAAGATGGTGAAAGGAAAAAGAAATGTATGCATACACATTGCAATTTACATACAGTCTCAACTCTTGATTGCATTGATATTTGACTTAAACATTAGAGTGTCTTCAACCAGCACAATGGTGGTCTTTGGCTAACCGCTGCTCATTTTTATAGGTTCGAGATCAGCGAGATCAATAAGGACAAATCTCAACACATCACCATGTTTTGTTGAATTGTTTCACCCAGTGTGGTTTTTAAGTTCTATTCTAGGGTGTTTGGTTCTTTAAAATCTTCAAGGGGGCTTCGGCAAGGTGATCCGCTTTCACCACTTTTGTTTGTGAACAATCTAAGGCGTTGAATAGGGGCTCAATTAGGGCGTTTGCCAAAGCGGAAATTGGCTACACATTTGCTATATGCTAATGATACTCTCATTTTGTTAATGTTGGTAAAAAAAAATCTTTTATATTGGTTGATAAGCCACTAGCAGAAAGGGTAGTGGTGATTAAAACATACACGGGCTTTCAGTATAATACTTTTCTTTTGAAATATTTGGGGGTTTCAGTCTTCCAAAGTCATTCGTAGAATTTTATTCTTCGAGGAGTTGCTTGGTAAAATTAAAAAAAATGGCAAAAGGTTGGAAGCGAAGTTGTTGTCTCTCGGAGGGAGGTTGATTCTGGTAAAACACATCCTCAACTCACTCCCTATTTATTTAATCTGTGCGATGAGTGTGCCAATGATAGTGATAGAAATAGTTCAAAAGATTTTGTTTGACTTTTTTTGGGGTAACTGTGAGGGACGATTGAAGAAAAAATGGGTTCCATAGTCTAAACTGAGTTTACCAATTGGGGAAGGCGGATTAAGCATTTGAAATCTTTTTGATGTTGTTAAATCTTTTTGAATGAAGCCTTTATGGAATTTACTAAATTCAAATTCCTTATGGGCGGTATTTATGCATTGAAAGTACCTAGTCCAAAGTCTTCCGCCGAGGAGGCAAGGGGCTTCGCCATTTATCAAAGAATTATTGGATTTGCATTCTAATCTAGCTGCCAGCTCGACATGGAGAATTGATAGAGGTAATTTGAGTTGTTTTTTTTTTTTTTTTTTTAAGAGAATTGGTCGGAGGGATTCGTTTTTAAACGTCCTAATGCTTCGGAATTGCAGGGTGTCGGGCCTAGTGTGAGTCAGGTTAAAGAAGATGGGTTCAGTCGAGTTGGAGATCGACATCGTGAGTTGGCAATGGAAGCTTTTAAAAAACGGCTGAAAGCACAAAATTGGGAGCCTGATGTGCGGGTTCGGAAGTTTTTGATGGATGGAAATTTCTCAATTCGAAGTGCGTATGATGTGGTGCGAGACAATGGAGAAGAGGATGGTTGGAAGCACAAAAGGGTCTCTTGTTTGGAAAGTGATTAAGAAGGGTATCCCCATTGATGGTAAGCTCACGAGATGCGGCTTTTGTACGCTGTCATTGTTGTTCGAATCCGATGATGGAGACCTTGAAGCATCCTTTTGTGGAGGGGGGAATTGGCTGTTACAATTTGGTCACATGGAACCTTTGTTCGGTATCCATGTTAGAAGACCGACTGAGGTGGGCAACCTTTTTAGAATCTGGTTTATGCAGGCTAATATAATAAACACACGTTACAAGAAATTTGACATTAGGGTACATATTTATATGTAATGCTTTTAAAGTTGTCACCGCTTGACCTTTTATGTGAGAAATTTTGACAAGTTGTTATCTATTTGTTCAAGTGAAAATTTGATTCCCAGATCCTCACATCAAAGTTTCAAAATCGACGCATCAGAGAGAGGGAAATTTGGCGCCTAACCTAAAGCCCTAATCGTTGAAGAGATCAGTATCACGATCTCTCTTCTCCTCCAAACTCCTCCTCTCAAGGGTTGTGTGAACCAACGAGTGAAGAAAGTGTGAACCGTTAGCAAGGTACTCTTCTTCTTCTTCTTCTTCTTTTTCTTCTTGCAATTGTTTGATTGATTTCTGCAACTTGCAAACACAATCAGGCAGTGAGGGTTCTTCATACCCAGGCGGTGAGTTTAAGCTTTGATTTTGCGAAATAGCTTTGATAAACCAGAGGTTTAATTCTCCACTATGATCATTATATCTTTGATTTTGCGAAATACTTTTTCAAGGTTTTGTTGGTTGGGGACTCTGCTATTGGGAAGAGCAGTCTTCTTGTCAGTTTCATTTCGAACTCCGTTGAGAGTCTTCCAACCGGATTTATAGACTAAACAATTGTAAGTATATATGTAAACTTCCACTCAGTAGAGATAATTGGTGAACCCCATTGCTTTGAAAGTGAATCAAATGAGTGGAAACAACTCCAGAGTGCTCTGTTATGTGTTCTTCTTATGGTTCTGCATTGTTTCTTGTGTCACTAGTGAAGACCCTTACAGGTTCTTTTCATGGAAGGTAGTTATGGTGATATCTATGCCCTTGGTGTTGAGCAACAGGTAGGGAAACTAGCTTTCCTTGATTTTGCTTGTTTGGGTGCAAATTATTTTATTTTTTTATACTTTTTTAATTTTTTGTCTAGATTTTGATAATGTGTGAAATGGTGCAGGGGATATTGATGAATGGGCAGTTTCCAGGGGCCAAGATTGATGCAGTGACCAACGATAACTTGATTATTAGTGTTTATAACTATTTGAAAGAGCCCTTCCTCATCTCTTGGTAATTTATTATATTCTTTTTTCTCTATACTTGTTTTTATCTTTTTCCCTATCAAGGTATCAATTATTCAATTGTACTTCCAGGAATCTCCTGTTATATTTTTGAAAAAAATTTGGTGTTGGTTTTCTGTTCATAATTAGATCCAATTAGTCTCCTTAAATGTCATTTTTCTAAATCTTGATGAAATTTGTTTATCTAATTTTGTGCATTGTGCTTGGATTTTTCAATGTTATGATAAAATAAGTCACTTTTGTTCTTACTAAGAGGACTATCTGCATTTCGTTGGAAAATGTATGGTAATATAGGTTATTCTTTTTTATATTTTTTCCTTGAAACTCTTTGCCTTTGTTAATTTTCATTTTCTTCTAGATGCAATGACAAGTAAAATGGAGTTTTTTTTTCTGCAAAAAAGCTATGGGATTAATCAGTTTTCGTGGATATGAAAGCACAGTATGGTTATCAAGAAGACTATACATGAGTACTCACTAATAAGTTCTGTAACATGAAATCCTTGTGTAGCTCATAAATACACATTATTTTGGAGTTTGAAGTCTCATGCAGTTTTTAAGTGACAAACACCATCAGTCCATCACTGTCTGTGGGTGTGAACTACAATAAGTTATGTAATCTGTAGTTACAATAAACTTAAAAGGAGATTCCTTTGAAACCATTTCCAATGGATTTTACTTACCTGGAAGTCCAATGACCATAAGTTTATAGAATAGTTAATTATCAGCATGTGCAGAACATTAGAAGAATAGTCCTACTCTGTCTTGAATACAGCTAACCAGCCCCTGTGGGACTATTATGTTGTTTCAACACGCTTTACTCGTAAAGTTCTCACCGCCACAGCCATTATGCGTTACACTAATTCTGGTGGAAAAGTTTACGGTCCTCCTCCTGGCGGTCCTACCACTCAGATTGCTTCTTCCCTTAGTCAAGCTAGATCTATTAGGTGATTTTACTTGCCCTTCTCAGCAATACTAACATCCTACATGTTGTGTTTTGCTTATGGTGTCATTTTTGCGCTTTTCATATACAAGGACCTTTCTTATATATCTTTTTGAAAATTCAGGTGGAATTTGATTGCTAGTGGGCCTAGACCAAATCCACAAGGCTCTTACCATTATGGGATGATCAAACCCACTCGTACTATTAGGCTAGCAAACAGTGCCCCTTATATCAATGGCAAACAGAGGTTTGCAGTCAACAGTGTGTTGTTTGTTCAACCAGACACGCCATTGAAAATCGCAGATTACTTCCAGATTTCTGGTGTGTTTAGTGTTGGAAACATTGCTGATCAACCTAATGGTGGAGGTGCTTACTTTTAGACCTCTGTCATGCATGCGGACTTTCGGTCTTATGTTGAGATTGTATTTGAGAACTGGGAAAATACACTGCAGTCATGGCACATTGATGGCTATTCCTTCTTTATTGTTGGGTAAGGCTCTATGTTTTCATAGCTAACTAAGTTATATTTTCGAGCATTGATTGAGCTTGATTTGTGAAATTGGGGATTGTTTCCAGGTGGCAGGATGGATGGAGGGGACTGGTCACCAGCAAGTAGATTGCGTTACAACTTGAGAGACACTGTTGCTCGTTCTATGGTTCAGGTACACAGGAAACAATCCGTTCCTCAATTTTTCCCCTTTTTGAATCACATTATCAAAACAAGACTTTAAGCAACACGATTTGGTGCAGGTCTATCCAAGGGCATGGACTGCTATTTACATGGCACTGGACAATGTAGGAATGTGGAATATAAGGTCTCAAAACTGGGCTAGGCAGTACTTGGGTCAGCAGTTATATCTTCGAGTTTACTCCCCTGCACATTCATGGAGAGACGATCCAATTCCAAAAAATGCACTTTTATGCGGTCGGGCAGCTCATTGTCGAACTAGGCCTTTCTGATTTTTACAAGATAAAGATACTGACACGAAGGGGTGACAGGTCAGGGGCTGAGTTAGATAATGTTCTTGAATGAAAATAATTGCTTATGCATGCTGAACTCAAGCATGTTTTGTTTTAATTTTCACCTTTTTATTTACCAATTTTGATTGGCAAAGTAGCTCATAGTGTAAGGCGATTTGAACATGTATCTGCACTAGAGTATGCCCCGAGCCGTTGGCACTCCAAATAATTTTATTTTTGCTAATTATTTTGTATTGAGCATCTCCGTCACTATTCTCATTTTCGTTTTCAATCAGTATTGAGGTGTAAGTCTGTTCAGTCAAATTTGAATCAGTTGGGGGAGAATTTTAAATGCTGAGAATGAGTTCTCTCAATCTTTGATTTCGCCAAAACATAAAATTTAGGATTTTTGTTTAAATGTGCATTAAGATGCCCGACTCATTTTTCTGATATGATCAATCTGTCTCATTGCTTTTAAAAATATTGAAAAATATTAAATACATGTAATACATTAACCTTTTTTTAATTATGAAATATATATATTTTTAATATTTTAGCCCTTATATTGATCATTGATTTTGTTTGAAAGATTTTAAATAATGCATTTCAACGTTACTAAGTTTATCAAAATCCGACAACGATGTAGAAAGTTATGATAATTTTCATTTTGCTAAAAGGAAAACACAATATTTTCTCTATCCGCCACATGCACATTCCATCAATTTTTTTCAAAAGTTTTTTCATTATTTTTGTCTTTCTACATATTTTATATTTACAAATATGTCATCATAGGAAATTAATCTTAACCCTCAAATTCAATATATTTCCCAACTTTCAATCCTAACAATCTTTTATCTCTAATTCTTTCGATTTGACTTTGTTCCAGTTAACAATGAATAGTAAAACACCACTTAAATTGTAATATAGATTATCAACGTTAATTTTACCAATTTAGTCAGTAAGCTGACACATCTTAAAGAATTTTATATTCACTTCCAATTATATAGTATAAAATCATAGATTCATGGTATATAAGCCTTGTAATGCATTCTTGTTGTAATAAAATTCTAATAATTTTTCAAAGCGTTTATATCTTTTGTTAAATTAGGGATACAAACCCTTGAATTTGTACTCAAACTCTTGTTTGAATGTAACCAAAACAAATGACAGAGCTCATGAAACCGTGGTAAGATTCCTAACATATATTTTATATAAGTGAGGAAAGATTTCTCATAGAAAGTTCATAGTAGATATTTAAATCACTATCGTGACAATTTATTCCTCACATATAAATCATACAAGTGAAGAACGATTCGTCACAGAAAGTCACCACACGTGACACTGGATTTTCATTACGCATAACACTTTACAGTGACGACATTTTCGTCGCCCATGTTGTAATTGTATATTCACGTGCTAAGTTTATGTGAGGAACCAAGTGTCACGTAAGCGGACTTTCCGTGACGAGTTGTAAATTCGTCACCTAATACTTTCATTGACGCCCCTTATGTGAGGGATGCTGTGACGACTGAAATTCGTCACCGTTGCTGAACGGTGACGAATTAACATGCTTCAGTGAGGAACAACGTTGGACGTTCGTCACCAAAGCCTAAATTTCTTGTAGTGACAGGATAGTGTCTTGTACAATTTGATTCCTCTACTGATTGTTTGGGAGGTTTGGAAACAAAGGTGTGCAAGTGTATTTGAAGGGATTTAATGGAATGCATGGGCGATCATAGCTGATGCAGTCATTTTTTGCTCCATGTTTTGACCTTGACTTGCAAACTTGCACAAGGATTGCACGTGAGCTATGGACCATCATTGTGGTGGCTGATGGCACCTCCGATGCTAAAGTAAGACAGGATCTGAGGAAGGTGTAATGCTGTAAACAAGGAATTTGTAGTATACTTTAGCTTACCAACCTCATGTCTTATTTATAGTGTTGGAGTCTTGGTATGACCAGGCCATCGATGGCGTAGTTTAGGGAAGAAAACCTTTGTGGAGATCCTTCTTTATTTAGGAGTTGTGGAGGGAAGTTTCCCTATTAGCCTTATGCTCCTAGATACACGGAAAATAATTTCCATTTCGAGAGAAATCTATAGGTAGAAGTCTCCTTATGTGGCATATACTCTAGAATCCGCTTCCTAGTTGGAAGCAAAGAGCTGCTGTAATTACCCGTTCGATGCTGATTCTCGAGATACTTGCCTTAACATGACTTATGGGTATTGAGGATAACTGTGAGACCAGTGAGCTTAACAGGCTGTAAGAATTGAAGTCCGTCTAGTAGACTACATTGGGCGGGCTCAGAGCCGCTTGGGGCGGATCAGTGTTGGGCTGACGCTAGGTCTATCAATCCTCGAGATCATCATGACACGTGTACGGCGCAGAGTTTGGACCGTTTTGGTGTATCATCAATAGTGAAGGTGAGATGGGCTAATTTGCTCTGTTTTTGTTCCAAAATAGAGGTGTGCGAATTTTGATATGTTACACACACTCGGTGTAGCAATTAATTAAGTTCAACCGAAGCCTGTTCATCTGGTGCTATATTGGGAGCGCCCTCCAAGTGGTTTGTTGTGCTCATTGTGGACGAAGTCTAAAAGCAACATGGTCGCTTGCGGTATGGTAGCTAGAAACAATAGTGGGATATGTGTGTTGGCAAGACAAGCTCATTTTGGTAGGGGTTTGAGTAATCTGGCGGAACTGTTGGCTCTGTTTGTTTCGTAGGTTGAAGATTAGGCAATGTGTTATCCAAACAGATTCGAGTTTGGTAAAGGGTGGTTTCATGGGAATCGGTGATTCCATGGTTTTTTCATAATATTTGGTTGGATATAAGAAAGCTACTAGGGACATTGAAGTTGTGCTTGTTCATGCTTTTTGAGAAGTCAATTAGTGGTGGATGCACTGGCTAGTCTGGTGCAGATGGAAAAACCGTCCAAGACATTTTATAGGTTTTCTCTTCCCAGCAGACCCAAGGCTCTCCTTCGGCTTGATGGGGAGCGTACTACATATCTACGATTGGGCAAACGATGTCTTGTTAGCTTACTTATTCTTTTCTCGAGCAAAGTCATAATGTATCCCCGATGTAATTCCAATCATCTTGAATTTTGTTTAATGAGGGTCTGGCATAACAAAGTTGCGCCCTCTCTAAAAAAAAAAAAATTGGAATGCAAAGTCTCTTTATTGTTTTGAAGATCTCTCTTTCTCCTTGATGTACCCTTAAAATCTTTAGATCTAGGTTGTTAGTTCTATATAACATAAACAAGTTTTAGGTAGTCTCCGAGAGTTTAAATTATGTACTCTTTCGAAAAGATCAATTGCTAACGAGAACAAGTTCATCGGACATCTCTCCAACCTTGAAAGGATTGATTGCAGGGCAATGCATGGTAAACATAGTGGATAATTGAAAAGTTTTCTCACATCCACATTCATAACACCTCAAGAACAAGCATCTAGAGTTGAAGGATAAAATTTTCTGTTTTTCTTTTTGATTTCTATTCATTATTTCCTCCTCCTTTCATCTCCAGTACATATATGATCACAATATGAACAAGCAAACACAACACCCTAAACAAAAGAAAATTAGCATCAGAAATCTACAGGGTCCTGATATCAAATCTTGTTACCTATCTCCATCCTTTGAAGGTTCATCATCTTACGTTCTACCCTTTTTGATAATCATCTCAGTAGCACTAAGCATCTCCTTTTCCGATTCAGTAGCTTCAACATTGTACATGTAGTACTTGGCAACAACCAGAAAGGCTGAGAAGTTGATAAAACTCAAGACAGCATAAAACTTATAATAACAGTCCAAGTGAGTTAGGTTTAGGTTATCCAGTATCCATCCTTTGCTCCCATTCCTACTTTTGATATCAGACACAGTTGTTAAAAGAAAACTGCTCAGGAAATTCCCTATTCCTAAACTGCTAGTGAAGTAAGAAGTCCCTAGACTTTTCATACTCTCTTGGGCTTGATCGTAGAAGAATTCAATCTTTGCCACCTCTACAAATGCATCAGCAACTCCCATCAATGCAAACTGAGGGAGTAATATGAAGATAGTCAAAGGGACAATTCCATGCTTCCCGACAATCCCATGCTCCCTAGCAACACTTAGTCTCTTACTTTCGGCTAGGGCAGCAATGACCATGATGATGATCTGTATGATTGGGCCAATGCCCATTCTTTGCAACAATGTGATTCCTCTTGGGTTTTTGGTGTACTTTTTGATTGCCGGA
This sequence comes from Berberis thunbergii, assembly GCA_003290165.1. Taxonomy (NCBI): domain Eukaryota; kingdom Viridiplantae; phylum Streptophyta; class Magnoliopsida; order Ranunculales; family Berberidaceae; genus Berberis; species Berberis thunbergii. The sequence continues at coordinate 7,189 of QNQO01010002.1, read as the reverse complement.
ACAAAGTAACGATCATAGAGCACAATGCTGATTAACATGAAAATTGTAATGAATGCAGTGAGACATGCCAGAGGGATTTCAAAGTGAGGTCCCATGTGTCTGTTCAAGGTGGTGCTCTGTTTGATGAAGAGTGTGTGCGTTTGGGCTAACATGGTACTTGGTAAGCATGTCACAAGTAGAATTGGAATCATTTTGAGCATCTGTTTGGTTTCCTTTACTTGAGTTACTGGACAGTCTCCATGGTCCACCTTCGTGGTTCTTTACTGCCGCTTTGTCAAGGATCCTGTTGGCAATAAATATACGAGCTAGGTAAGTTACAACTTCTTATTTATTGATCAATATGATCAATCAAATGAAGGGAGATCACTAACCTCAATGCTGGGGTGCAATTAATTCTATATTTTCCAGCTTTCGCATACTCAGCCAAACTCAACTCATAGAGCTCCTTAGGGTCATCAGGTACTTTTACTGCAAACTTCCTCAAGGCAGCCACTAGTACTCTAGCCATCCTAGTGAAGGGACTCCCTACTCCCTGAAGGCAGTTTGTGCCTATAAAAGGGAGTACCCACTAAGAACACCATCACTGAAATTGCCAACCCTAAAGTAGGGAGGGCATAACCAACAGTCCACCCCACATTGTCTTGTAAGTAGACTAGGAAAGTATTTGCAAAGAGGGTGCCAAAAAAATGCTAAACATCCACCAATTAAAGGACAATTTTTGGATCCTCTCTTTGGGCTCAAACTCATCGAATTGGTCGGCTCCCATGGTTGAGATGTTGGGCTTGGTTCCACCGGTTCCAATCGCGATAATGTAAAGTGCGCCATAGAATGCACCAATTTGAAATGGAGACGCCTTATCACAATCTAGCTTCTGCAGTCCCAGCCCACATGGTGGTGGCCTTAATGCTTTCAACACTCCCCCTCAGCACAAGCGCGAGGAAAATACTGAAATTTTTCACAGCGATTGCGTTGGATGAGACTCGAACCACGACGTTCGAGGACCAATGCTCTAATACCATGATAAATTGCCAACTCTATAAAAGCTCGAACTTGTATAGAAGGTGAATCCAATCATATATCAAGCGGAAGTGAGAGCGAAGTCGTGGGATTATAACTATATCGGTGGGTACCAATCGTACAACTACACCGTAATTCACACGGTACTACTGTGAATAAGTACATGTGCAATTTTAGGCCCATAGATAATTGGTGTGGGTTTAATATTCCAACAGAGACCGCAAGGGTCAACAATAGCATTCCCTGTTTGGATTTTTGTCAAATTTTGGTATGATACGTAACTCAAAAAACAAAAAGATATATGATACATGTTAAGGACGGAAATTACAGTATTATTGAGCTGTTTTTAGTAGTTAACATTTATCTTCTAGTTACAAAAAAGTCTTTCTTGACATGTTCCTAACTTACACGAAAACGACATTGAAAACGTTTTTTTTTCCTGAAAGTTTGGCATCATTTCAGTTTTCGTATCCATAAATACAAATGTTTATATTGAATTATATGTCATCATTTTCTTGCTGGAGAAAAGCTACGAGGAGATCCGAGAAAATGAGAAAAAACCATCACTTTCTGTTCTCTGCATAGGGATGGCAACGGGGCGGATTTGGACAAATCCATCCCCGCCCCCACTGAAAATCACGGATATCCAAATCGCCCCGAATATCCGTTTATCATATTTTGTAAAAACCATCCCCAAACCGAACGGATTAGTGGGATATTCCGCCCCGCCCCAAAATACCAAAAAAAAAAAACAGATAATTTCAGAATTCAGATATCACAAATATCTGTTAAAACAATTTGTAGTAACATCATCAGTTGTGAGAATACATACAAAATTTCTGTATCATTACAAAAAAATTATACAAAAATTCTCAAACAATCAGTTGAGAGAATATCTCTAAGAACACATACAAAAAAAAAAATTGATCTAAAGAATCACAGAAGGGGGATCTCAGATCTAAGAATACATATAAATTTTCGATCTCAGAATACATACAAAATTTCGGTCTCAGAAATCTCAGATCTGAGATTAGAGAAGGCGGGGGATCTCTGATCTCAGGAAGGCGGAGAGGCGGAGAGGGATCTCTGATTTGAATTTGATCTCAGGAAGGGGGAGAGGGATTTCTGAAACTGATCTGGTCTCAGGAACGCGGGGATCTCTGATCAGAGTCGTGAAGCTGGAGCTGGAGCAGGAAGGGCGGGGATCTGATCTGAGATTTCTCTGATTTTAGATCTGTGATCTATGATCTGTCAATTTTGAGATTTGATATTTGAGAGAATAAGGGATCGAAGAAGGGATCTAAGAAGGGACGCTGTGAGAGAGAAGACCCTTCGGCCTCCGCCTTCAAGGGACGATTTCGCTGTGAGAAGCCAAAGAGAGAAATTGAGGGTCTGTGTGTGAAGCCAAGGGGAGATATTGAGGGTCTGGTCTGTGTTCTCTGTGTGTGAGATGTGAGAGGGTCTGTTTGTGAGAGATATTGAGTTTAATCATTTATATAGAGGAGGTATTTTTGTAAATATAATCGAATAAAACGGATATCCGTGGGGCGGATATGGCCAAATCCGTATCCGCCCCGATTAATAAACGGATACAAATTGAAAATCCATGTCCGCCCCAAAATCCAGAAACTCTTTACCAAATCCGCCCCAAACGGGGCGAGTGGGGCGGATATCCGTGAAAATCCGCCCCACTGCCATCCCTATCTCTGCATGTATGTTGTTGTAGCGACTAATTCAATGCTAATCTTCCTTTCTGATATGTATGCCATGAATTATCATACACAGATTTATTGCCTCTGTATAGACAATTTGTTTTACATGATTATAGAGGATGAATTACAACTGCAATTCAAGCATAATGAGCAGACATATGTTGGTCTCACAATGAAGGATTTGGGATCTCAGGCCAGTCTGAATTAATTCCTAAATTCAAACAACTTTTTCATGCACGACTACATGTGGTTGTATTGCTCTATATGAAACCAAATATCTCCCTATCTGTTCTTTTCATGCTTATTAATATTTGGTGATTGAGTAGGTAAGTGAAGAAATTTGTGTGTTACCATTAGATAGATGGGCAGATGCAATGACGAAGGTCCAGTATCGTCCGAGATGTGCGTCTGTGATGTATGCACCTAAGATGGGTGTCATCCCACACCAATACCACCCAGTTGGTGATATTGTTTGTCCACCATTGTAGCTCAGTTGGTCGGACATCCACTCTCTTTGTGAGAGTAACAGGTTCGAGACTCACTAGTTAAGGATTTTGTGAGTTTTTGCCCGATTATTAGGAGCACATTTGCTTCGCCGTTGATAAGCCTCGGGTATTGTATAGCAAAGTGAGTCTTCATGCAAGGTGGAGATTTATGTAGCCTTCGGATATGGATTAATAAATAAATAAATAAAAAAGTCACGATCCAATTTAAAAAAAAAAAAAAAAAGTTGGTGACATTATATTGATGAAGTAACAGTTCGTTCATATGGAGCTTTTAGGTCAAATACAAGACTGATTTGATGCAATTCCATAGTATGCCATCCTCTCAAAGACCTCATACCCTATAAGAATCAACTCATTCAATGTCAAATTAGCTATGATGAGAAAATTCGCTAACATTACATCTAACTAGCCATGGTCAGGAGTCTTTACTTTGGCAAAAGCACATGCTGTAATCAATATGAACATTGCAATTTGGCAAAATACATCTTCAGTCCAGTGCCAAAAGTATGCAACTTTCAGCTCTAAAGTCAATATAGAAAGAGCTAAGTTTGGAAACGGACAATATCAAATGTGGAAGCAAAAACAAAACAAACTTGCTTAGTAATCAAAAGATACGGTCCTTCCGGTCTCGTTCTTAGAGAGATGGAAATGAAAATATGAGACTGGACAGAGGACAGTATGCTTCTAAGCACTCAAAATTGGAAACACACTGTTGATGCATTCGATAAGCAAGGCATTAAACATTGCTGTGTAGAGTTTCTAAAGTTTTGGCAAACTAGGATTCAAGAGCTTATAGATGCAGATGTCAGTCAGTTCTAATGGCTATAAGAATTCAGACACCCCAAATTTATTAGGACACTTTACAACACTAAGAACTCAGAGCTAGAGTGCCCCACCGAGTGTTTGGTTACCTCACCTACATAAAGGAAACAAGCTTTCCATTTCCTCCTTTGGACCTTAGAATTGGTTGACCCTTGAGATCGATTGTACCATCTTGTGTGAAGTCATATCCTCCATGTTTCATAGCTTTTCTCTTCCACCTTACTCATATTGGTGTGCCGAGGAGATGAGATGCAGTTTAAGTTGTAGGCAGTTTATGGGTATGTGAGGCTTTAATTTATAAAGGTAGATAGATAGGTGATGAGGGAGACCTTTAATTCCAACCTCCTAATTTATTTTATTTTCTGACAGATTTCAAACTTGGTTTTGGTTATTTCTAAGTTTAAGAGTTTGGTGGAGAAGGGTGGTGTTTGTTGTCATGACATCGGGCAGAATAACGATTATTTTGCAGGCAATAGCAACAGATAATTGATAGGGAAGAACACAAGATGATAGCCCAAAACGCAGAGAAATAACTCTAATGTTTAATCAAATGACTCAAATCAAATATCTCCCTAAAATAAGCCCACAAGCTGGGCTTTATAACTAAAACTCATTAATATTGAAATTTTACAAAAAATTACAATACCCCAATAATCATGCTAAAATAAAATACGTAATAAAAGAAATAAATTGTTAGAAATTTGACCCAAATTGGGTTCAGAATCACTTCCTAAACAATAATTGAAATATTACTACAAAGGAAAATAAACTATTAAATTTGTGGATTCAGAAGGAAAAATGGTGGAATTTGACTTCGAAAATATGTGCAACAAGCATGGATGGTTGACCACTACGTGCGCGTTGAAAACAACTTTCCGAATTGGGGTCGTTTGCGTGATTCTGATACTCGTAGCCAAGTTATGACTAAAATGCACCCAAAACTGCTAAATTAGAAATAGAATCATGATTTCTTGTCATCCTTGCGCTGATCTGCTAATTCAAGATATCTTAGTGCTAATAACGTGCTATCTGACAACTTAGCATCATCTGACTTGGATCCTCCTGCATCATGTCGTTTGGAGCCTAGTACTGGTTTTGCCTTTAAAATCATCGACCAAATCAACAATGGTGGACACATGGAGAAGTCATGAATTATACTATTAAGCTCATCGAAAATTAATTTGTTAATAACTGTTAACTTGTAAAGAAAGTGATGAGAGAAAAATCTATTTAGTTTTCATACACTACAACAAAACTTTAGTTTTCATACACTACAACAAAACAGGTCATTAATAACATATGACCATAGCGTTTTTACATAAAGTGCTATAAAAAGTAAAAAACTAAATTTGTTCAATGGGGCCAAAATGCTATGCAAACTTTGTATGGTATAAAAAGTTGTAAAAACGCTATCAATGGCCAAATTGATTTGTGCATTGTAAAATGCTATGAAAGATATGTAGGCGGGACTTGCAATTCGCAAGGCGGCAAGAATCCCACTCGAATCGAAAATAAAATAAAATAAAGCAAAACAAAGAAGAAGGAAGGAAGAAGATCCCGCTCTCCTTCTCGATCTGTCACCCTCTCTGACTGTTCTCATCTCCCTCTCCCCCTCTGCATTCTGCCCTCCTCTCCGATCGCTCTCCCTCTCCCTCTGCGTTCTGTTGTCTCTCTCCGTTCTGTTTCTCCCTCTCAACGTGCTCTACTTCTCACCGTACGTGCTCTCGCTCTCCGTTTCAGGTCGATATCTGATTCTCAACACACTCACTCTCTCCTGCTTTGCTTTCACCGCAAACCCTAATGATTTTTAATTTGTATCAGTTTATGAAGTAATTGTGGAAGTCTTTGGAAGGCTTTGAAGGATCAGTCTTTGTATCAGTTTTGGTTGATTGAAGGATCAATTTTTCAGATAGGTAATTCTGGAATTGAATTTTTTTCTCTTTCCTCTTTGATTTCCTTATTAGAGTATTAGGATTACTCATTTGGCTAACTTACTAGCATTATCTTCCAATTAGTAACCACAATTTAAGACATTATTTTGATATGTATCGTTGAATGCAAGTGCTTTGGATCTTCCCCAGGCTTGCAGCGCTCGTAGTTTGATTTGTGTGCCTCTCCATGATACCCTAGGTAAATATGTTATGTTTGCAGCTATTGTTCATTTATATGCTTATGCAACCAAAAAAAAATTTCTTCTTGGATTCATAAATGTTTATGGATGGACTCATGGACCACTTCATATATTCATTCATTAAAGCATCCAGTTGTTTGTACATCTCATTCTATGGGTCATTTCAACTGTTGAGACAATGAACATGAAAAATTAATGATATATCTTCAGTGTAGTCATAACTTCGAAATATTGCAGTGAATTACACTATATCACAATTAGAAGAAGAGATCGATATACAACTAGAACCACAATTTCATAATCCCACTTCTCATTTGTTTGGTTTTTTTTACAAAACGAAACATATTTGAAGTGTTGCAACTTGCAATGCATCCCTATCTCAGTATATTAGTTTTTCAACACAGTAGGAGGCATTTTGCTTATGTATCATTTGATGTACATGTAGGTTGGTGGAAACATTCTGCTAGAACCATGAATACGATGTTTGTACTTATTAGTTGTTTTATGTTCCTTAATTTTCTTGCCAAGATACGTGAAAAAAACATTTTACTTAATTTCCTTATTAGTTGTAATACATTTGAACACAGAGGGTCACGTGTCAGATGCGTTGCAGTTTTTCTTATGTACTGCAATTTGTTTTATTTTAGTTTTAGTAGGTTAATTTAGATAGTTTTAGTAAGAATTGTGTCTTACTTTTAAATGTTTACAAAACTGATAGACCCCCTATCAGGTTCACATATATAAGGAAGAAGTATAAGTAAGTGCAAAGATGCAAAGCTGTCTGTGAGCAAAGGCTGGGTTAGTATTGTTGTTAGAGTTGATCTGTCAGGTTGTTAGCTCTGTTAGAATGGGTGTTAGTTGCTCTGTCAGGTTGTTAGCTCTATTAGATGGGTGTTAGTTGCTCTGTTAGCATTGCTGTCAGTATTGTTAGTGTATGTTAGCTGCTTGTATAAATAGGAGAACAGGGAGAGAAACAAGTATTCATTCATTTGTAAACAGAT